>CM034703.1:330577450-330588829 GCA_020142125.1 Phrynosoma platyrhinos
AGACCATGTGTCCCCTTTACTTGCTGCCTGTGCACGGTTTTTTGCCTCAGATCCAAACGATGCCCCAGATCCAAACGATGGTCATAAATGTCATGTGGGCTCAGAAGAGTTATGCCTCCAAAGTAAAGAAACTGGAACTGCAATTCTTTGAGTCTTGAGTATTATTTCATTCTCCAAGGAACCTTAAAATTAATTTTAGGAAACCAGAATGTTGGGAAGGATTCTCTGTGGTTACTCCCACACTTTGGGATTTCCTCCCTAGGGAAGCTCAGATGGCTCCTCCTTGGTTGTGTTTTTAGTGGCAGTAAGCTTTTGGGAATTGATTTTTAACAAGGGCTTTTGATGGGACTGTACTTTAAATAATCGGTTTAAAGGAAGGTTTTAAATGGTTTTAATTCATTTTTCATTTAATACTGTTTTAATTCTCAGTTTTGTATGTTTTTAATTATATGTGTGCCTTTTGTGAGCCACACTGAGTCCCAGTCTGGGAGAAAGACTAGATATAAAGGAATGGATGGATAGATGGATGAGACCATCTCTCCTCTGGGACCTTGATGTTTTGACTGAGGCATCTGGGAAGGGGGAACATTTGCTCATAGCAGATCAAAAGAAAAAAGCAACTAGATTGTAAGTGTAAGGGCAGGGCAGGGTCAAATTAATGATTTGTAAGCCGCTCAGGAGGCCCTTTTGGCTGAAGGACAGGTCTAAATGCTCTAAATAAATCCTGCCTGGACAGCATTTTAAAGTTGATAGAAAAACCAACACTGAGCTCTATGTGTTTTACAGAATGCACGACTGTTATTGTTGTTTTTTAAAAAATGAAATTCTGGCACTCTCCAGAGGGTATTCTAGATATAGTTGGCCCTCCACATTTGTGGCTTCGACTTTTGCGGATTTGATTATTTGGTTTTTTTCCCCTTTTTGTTCTTTCTAGGAACCTCTAGGTCTTCCACAGCAACCCTGCCAGAAATTAACAGAGTTGTGCTGGAGAAGTTCCTAGAGAAAACACTTCTCTAAGTATTTTTGGTCCTCCAGCATGATTCTATGATCAACCTCAGGCAGATGTTGACCATAGAATTGCATTGGAAGACCTGGAGATTCCTAGAGAGGTGTTCTCCTAAGTAAAAAGAATAGTAGTTTTTATTTATTTATTTATTTGTGGCTTGTTCACATTCATGACTTGTTCACCCATAACCCCAGAGAATGTGGAGGGACAACTGTATTCTCTAAGGATGTTATCATACGTGGCCCACAAAGCGATAATGAACTGTAAATGACAAATTCCAAAAATAAACCGAAAATAAACCTTGATTCCGCAAATGGTTTTAACACATAATTACCTTAATTGCACAATTAAGGAAAGCTCCCCCTGAAACTGCTTTAACGTTCACACACAAGTGAGAAAATCCCGTACATGTTCTAGAAATGATCTTCTAGCACATGCGCACTACAGCCACGGCTGTCACTAGCCGCGGCTGTCACCCCTTCCCCAGGTCATCCTCGGAGCGCATTTGCATTTCCTTCCCCAGGTCGTACCTTCATGGTGCATTTGTATTTCCTCCAAAGAACCGAATTTCAAAAGATCTCGGTTAACACCAGTTTCTGTCCACTTTCTGTCCAGTTTCTGTGCGACGTCGTGTGAAAACATGGGGCACTAATCCAGTTTCTGTCTGGATTTTGTGTGGATTAACTAGCAGATTTGCCCCCGTGTGATAACGTCCTAAGGCACATTGAATTAACCTTGGCCTTTCTAAAAATTAAATAAAACAATAATAACAACAACTAATCTGTTTCTTTGCATAAGGTAGCAACCCTGCTCAAGCTCCACCATTAACGACAATTACACATTCCTTAATGTTTTTTTCTCTTTGCAAAGGAAGCCTAGGTTTTCCCTGTCCTCCTCATCTCATCTTGCCTGCCCCACTGCTTTCTCCTCCCTTTAAATATGAGTCAGACATATGGATGGTTTGAAAAGGGCAGGTGGGCCAGTGAGGGCTTTCCAGGATAAGACAGGGCTCCGTTGTAAATGTTGTGGCTATTTAGGGGTGAGATGAGACATCATTGCTGGCCAGAAATGGGAAAGGTGTAGGAAGAAAGAGGAAGGGAACGCATTTCTTCAGCAGAGAAGCAAACTATATAGACAGACACAACTTTCCAGAGGCAGAGATGGGGAAATCATTCAATGTCAGCCTATTACAGCCATAAGATCTTCAAGACAGGCTCTTCTGTCTCATGCTCACCTGAGGGGAGCAAAAAAAATGAGGTTCTTGTGTGGCTGCTCCCAAACTTTGGAACTCCAAGTAAAAAGATTCTTATTCCATCAGGCTTCTAAAAGTTGACTAGTATGGGCTTTTAATGGTATGCTGTTTCATTGGTTTGTATAGTTTTTTAAAGTGGAATTTTAATGGTTTTTACTTTACACATTGTTTTAATTTTTAAAAATATTTTACAGTTATACTTTTATTTATTTTTCTGTATAGCTTTCAATCTGCATTGTTTTGAATAAGTTGTAAGCTGTTTTGAGTCCCGTTGTTGAGAAAAGGTCAGTATATAAATGAATTAAAATAAATAAACAATATTGGCCAAGGTGAGAGGGAGAATTCTTACACAAACCCACCCCTACCTGCACTCTGTCCAGACTACTAAAACATCTGACTGGATTTCTGGGATGTTGTTTCAATGTGAGGGAGGAAGTATATGTATGGCTCGCTGCATTCAAGATGCAAGCAGAAAGGAACAATATATCTGAATGTTTCCCCAACCCAGAAAGTGACAAAAGTTCTCTCACCCTGCTATGCTAGCTTTGCACTTGTACAGGGGAAATGTAATTGAGTTTGCCTTACTTTTCTGTTCATTTAGAACCATTGCTGTCCCTTTTAAAAAAAACTGAACAGATCACTGGGTAAAGTAAACTAATTCCCTCTTGAGAATTGTAGCTTCCCTCTCTAGTCTCTGCTGAGCTGTAGTTGCTCTCAGCTAGAATTTAATTAACTATTCCTGGGCTGGAGTGTAACATCATTGTTGGCTTCAAGTCATTTACACCTTATGACAAAGCCAATGCATCATGAGGTTTTCTTGGTAAGATTTGTTCAGAGGATGTTTGCCTTTGTCTTCCTCTGAGGCTGAGAGAGTGTGACTTGCCCAAGGTCACTCTATGATTTTCCATGGCCAAGTGGGGATTCAAACCCTGGTCTCCTGGGTCCTAGTCCAACCACTACACCATGCTCAGGTTCCAGAGCTTTTTCTGAGAACTGGATGATATATTAGATATGTCTGGTTGAAGGGAAAAAGCAATGAAATGTTATGAGGGGTGTGTGGATCTCTCTGTTTCACCAACCCACACCACTCACCTGTCCTCAACAGTGTCTCCTTCCCATAGTCCAGGTTTTTCTTCAGCCACTCAAT
This sequence comes from Phrynosoma platyrhinos, assembly GCA_020142125.1. Classification (NCBI taxonomy): domain Eukaryota; kingdom Metazoa; phylum Chordata; class Lepidosauria; order Squamata; family Phrynosomatidae; genus Phrynosoma; species Phrynosoma platyrhinos. Next base: position 330,580,856 of record CM034703.1, read on the forward strand.
ACAGGTCTCCTCCAGGTAGGCCTTTATGAAATCAGAAACGAGAGGTTTAGCATCCCAACTCCTTTTGAAGATCTGGGCTTGTACATCAGATGCCACCCAGGTGAGGGTCTCCTTGTTCAGACTGATGAAGTTCCTCCCATCATAGGCATACTTGTAATACTCTTCTTTGCTCCCATCTCTTCTCAGCTCACAGCCATACATCAACTGCAAGGTGTGAAACCCTGAAAAAGAAGCACACAAGGTGAGAATTGGGGTGGGTTAAGCAGAGATGGAGAGTAGCCCCTCCTTCCTTCCCTCCCTCCCTCCCACCCATCCCATTGGGTTATGTCTCAGGAGAAAAGCAGGAGATCAGTTTTACATATATCCTAGTCTAGAGCCCATTGGGAGATTGTTCTCACAATAGTAGCATAAGAGAAATTCCAGCAGAGGTCAAACACAGCATGGGCAGGATTATCTGCCAAGGCAACAGAAAATTACATAAGAAACATCCAGATCTATAAACCTCCTTGGACAGACTATTTTAACCATCCCCTGCCCCCCAGCAGTGGTTCCTAGAACTCAAGATAGTTCCAGGGAGTCTAAAGCCCTCTGTATGACAACAGAAATCTAGAAAGTTCCTCCACATCCAGTTCACCATCATCCTATCTAGCATATAACACTAGGTTGATTGTAGCCAGTAGCATGAGTGGGGTCAGTGACTACTGTCAGAAAATGCTTGATTGGACTGCTTTGAAACATTTAATTAGATTTGAAGGGCAGTCTGGATAAGAAACTAGCAATCAGGAACAGTGAGGTTGACTTGGAGTGTTTTGTAGACAGCTCTTTCGCATCAGAGCTTCATGACAAAAAAATCAGTTACTGGACTGGTAATTAAATTCTGTGAAAGTCCAGTAATCTGGAGAAGCAGGAAACAAAACCATGTGGCCCAAAGCACCAGTGAAGCAGAGTTTGCAGCGTTAAATGAAATTGTGAATGAGGTGCAGTGGATTCAGCAGTTGTTAAAGGATCTTGGAGAAGAATACAGGACACTAGTGGGAATTTTTGAGGACTCACAGTCGTGCATAGCAATGGCAGAAACTGAGAACTTGAAGTCAAGGACAAAATATGTTGGTGTGAGGTACCAGAATGTGCGTGAGATGGTACAAACAGGTGTTGTGAGACTGGATTACATAGAGTCAGAGAGGAACATTGCAGATTTGTTTACAAAGGCACTGACTGTGGAGAAACATGAAAGGCTTACATAATTAGTTGGGACGACACCATAGATGGCATACATCTTTACATCTTTTTCGGAGGGGCTTGTCAGAAAATGCTTGATGGGACATACAGTCAGACATGAAATGCAAAAGATGTATGGGCAAAATTTTCCTGTGGGAAGGGACTGGAAAACAAGTTTGAGTCAGACAAAAAACAGGTGCCCCATCAGACAATAATAAAGGAACCAGTAAGAACAAAACACTAGTGTGTTTGGGGAAAGGACACATCCTAACCAAAACACACAACGTAAGCTTGGCATGACACATGGGCAAAGACGTCAGCAACATGAGTTGGACTGGAGGTCTGGGGAAGTGGGACTAAGCCAATCACATAACATGTACACACCCAGGTGGGTGGTAGCTTGGGGGAACAACAAAATGCTTTGTCCATGTGGGGAGAGGGTGAGAGAGAGGGAGGTTGGAGGTTCTACTCATATTCCACTGTGTGGTCTGTTGCTAGCTTTGTTTTGTAAATAAACAACTACTGTAAATATTTCTAGTTGTAGAATAAAGATAGCTTTCTTAGACTACAACTTGTGTGTTTCTTGACTGCTGGCAAGGCTGGAGAGCTGAGGCAGTATCATTAAGATCCAGAGGGAAAAGTCTGGAGGCATGGAGGAGAAGAAGTCAGCTTTTCCTGTCAACTCTGCTGTTTGGTAACTGCAACACACATCATCCACCATCCACTGACAACTAATTCAGACAGATCCCTAACCATCATGAAGGAGATGAAGTTTTGAGTCACTCAAGTCTCTACAGATCAGGACCATCATGGAGACTGAAATCCCCCCAGCACAGAAAGCCAGGGGTATTCCAGTGCCACCACCAAGACTAGCTCAAGCTAGGAAGACTGTTGAATAACAGGGTGAATGGGACATCATTTAATTCCCTATTCTCTCCTGGCCACCCACCTTCCAATACATAAATAAAGATAAATAGGTAGGGTTGTGCTATCAGCTTCCATTCACCTTCACTCTGGCTGTAGTCATTCATTATGGTTCTGAGGTGTTCTGTGACATGATTCTCTCTGCTCTGAATGATTTGGGTCTCTGTGTTCCAGTACTGTGCATCTGCCTTCTCCATCCACGGTGCTTGTGCCGAGGGCCTCCAGCGGTTGCTGTCATACCGACAAATAACCTGGTTGTCCAAATATCCAACAGCGATAAACTGAGGCAATCCCTCACCAGGCTCTGACACAGATGTACAGAAATACTGCAGGGAGTGTGAGGAGGAGCCTGGAAAAGACATAAAGGGTTTTAGAGTTGGGGCCCCAAAACTGAGAATCCCGCTCCAAGCTAGAGTCCTTCCAAAATCCTGCCCCACCCCACCCCACCCTATGTCAACTGTACCCCCAGAAGCCCAAGATGTGAGTCAGTGCTTAGGAGTGAAGGGCTGGGAGGGATCTCTCCATTCACAGAATAATAATAATAAAAATAAGAATACATTTTATTTTTAACCCACCCCTCTGCGAGACAATTGAGGCGGCGTACAAAGTTAAAACAAGACAGCAGTTAAAACAATTCCATCCCCCCATCCCCTAACCCACCCACCCCATAAAAATTGAATTACACTAGTAGACTAATTAAAATAACAAAATAAATCAACAACAATAATTAAAACATTAGAACAAACAATGGTGTCAGGGAGCTGTAACCATCCAAACTCTGATAGAGGCGGGAGAGTTATTTCAGGAAGGACTGTCGGAAGAGATCCGTCTTTACTGCTTTTTTAAAGCAGCCAAGAGTGGTAATAAGACGGATCTCATCTAGCAGGCCATTCCATAATCTTGGAGCGGTGACAGAAAAGGCCCTCTGGGAGGTCCGCGACAGCCTAGTTTTAATAGGCTGTAGCAGATTCCTCCCAGTTGACTGAGCACGCAGAGGGCGGATCATACAGGAAGAGATGGTTCTGGAGATAAGTTGGACTCAAGCCATGTAGGGCTTTAAAGGTCAAAACCAACACCTTGTACTGTGCCCGGAAACTAATCGGCAGTCAGTGGAGAGATTTCAGCACTGGTGTTATGTGCTCTCTCCTAGATGTTCTCGTAACCAGACTGGCTGCCATATATCTGAATATATCTGAAGGAAGGAAAGTGGGGGAAATAGTCTCTGCCCAAAGGAAATTTCAGTCACATGGTGGAGCAGGAAAGTGAACATACAGGGATATTGTTTTTTTTAAAACTAAACACAGTTATGTGGGGTGGACAATTTTTCACTGTGTATGTTCACATAGAAACCTTTCCTACTTTTACAAAAATATTGTTTCATAAGATCAATTTATAACACAGTTGACACAATATGACTCAGACTGGGCAGCTGGAATTGATGCAATGTATATCAAGTAAAAAAGTAAGTTCTATTGAACTCTTCCCAGGGAGATTGTCAATTAAAAGCACATCTACTAATACCAGAGTCCAGAACAGTAGACCTCCAACTCTACCACTCCCCTCCATTGTCCTTATTGAAATCTTCCCCTTCCCACTAGCAATTGAGCAAGTGAGATTAGAAGAAGAGAGGTTGAAGGGGATGAACTGGAAGAAATTTGTTCATTATAAATAAAAGCATGCTAATGCTAGTGCTGCCTCCTAACTGTGCAGACTGGGAAGTCACATCCCTGACAATATAATTCTGTTGGCTTTTTCATGCAATAATGTTGTTCTGTACATGGCTACCCCTGATTATTTTTATACAAAACCAAATTACTTTAAAACATAGCACAGTATTGTTTACAAAAAGTCAATGACATCACAAGAGGGTGTATATAACTAGGGAGTGAAGTGTTCCTCCTACTCTGTACACAACAAGCTCTCTGAAAATCCCTATCAGGCAATAAGGAAGTGAACATGTGGCAAAAAAAGTTTGTGCACACATGATTTAAACAGCTGAAAATGGTCTGAGTGTCACTGTTGTCCACACTTTCGCCTTATCAGAGTGTTGTCACACAAAGGTGTTGTTACTGACAGAAGAGGGGAGGACCATCCAAGAGTCATAGAGTTGGAAGGGCCATCCAGTTCAATCCCATTCTGCCATGCAGGAACTCAAAGCACCCCCGACAGATGGTTTAAAGACCTCCAGAGAAAGAGACTCCACTGCTTTCCAAGGGAGAGTCTTCCACTGTCAAACAGCTCTTGTTGGGTTTTATAGTCAAGAGCGGAAATGTACAGATGTGGGAAAATTGCTAGTTGTGAAAGTTTAACCCTGCAGGTGGATTGCACAAAAACAACATACCCCCTCAGCAGACCAGGGCGTCCAGGACGCCCTGGTCTGGAGCACCGCGGGGCCATGGCAGCCGCATTGCAGCGCTCCTGCAGCAACCCTGGAAGCGCTCCTTCCACAAGACAGGGAAAGTGCGCCCTAAAAGCATAGGACGCACTTTCCCTGCCTTTTCCGCCACAGCGTGTCCAGTCGCTGCGGCGGGAGGTCATCCCCGGAACACCGGCTGTGCGGACGGCTGGAAGCTCCGAGGACGACCTCAGGAAGAAGAAGGGGCGCCGCTCGTGCGGCTGCCCCTCCTCTTCCGGGCCTCGAAGACGGCTCAATAAGTTGTCTGCCGAGGCCCATAACCAAGGTCAGTGTGTGTCTGGGAACACAGGGTGCAAGAAGAAAAACAGATTAGGTCATCAGTGTGAGAACCACCGGTCACATGACACAAGACACAGGAAGAAGACTGGGTTTAGAGGCTGTTTAGCAAATGTCTATAAAGGTATCAATCTGGGGGTGGAGTTATACCTTGAGTGGACTGCTGGGCTTGGCTTGGAGTTTTCTTTGTTCTTGTTTCAGGCTCTGCCTGCTAATAATGGCTTTTCTAAAATGTAAATAGCTATTATGCAACTGAAGAATAAAGAACCTTCGTTTGAAGAGAATTTGATCTCTGGTCTGGTTTCATGGAAAGCTGCAAGCTACTGGAAACTACAGATCCAGAGATGTACGGAGCTGGTGGACGGCTGTTCTGCACACACTCTGCACACTCTCACCATAAATAAACAGCTCTTACTGTCAGGAAGTGCCTCCCAATGTTTAGGTGGAATCTCTTTTCCTGTAGCTTCCATCCATTTTTTCATGGCCTATTCCAGGGGTAGGCAACCTGCGGCCCGGGGGGCCGGATGCGGCCCCATGAGGCCTTTGAACCGGCCCCAGACCAGTCCTGCCCCCCCGCCATGATGATATTGATTATTGTTGTTATTACTTGTTCTTGGGGTTTTCTTGGCAAAATCTCCACAGGAGCTTTGCCATCATGGCTTTTCTGGGGCTGAGAGAGTGTGCATGCATATTTTTAAATTTTATTTTATTTTATTTTTATTATTTTTATTATTTTATTATTTTGCTTCGGCCCACCAATTGTCTGAGGGACAGCAACCCGGCCCCAAGCTCAAAAAGGTTGCCTACCCCTGGCCTATTCTCTGGAGCAACAGAAAACAAGCTTGCTCCATCCTCAATGTGACATCCCTTCAAATACTTAAACAGGGTTATCATATATCACCTAATAATAATAATAATAATAATGAAATTTATTTTTATTCCACCCCTCTGCGTAATGCAAGCGGGGTGGCTTACAAAATTGAAAATTAAAATATACATTCATATCCCACAATCCCATCTCCCTTAAAATATAATTAAACAGTTACAATTTAAAACACATTTAAAATAATAACACAAATAAACAAATAGCAATAGCTACAGCCGAATCAGGGATGAGCAGGATGGCTGTCTTTTGATGGTCAGGATATCTATTTGGAAAGGCCTGCTGGAAGACATCCATCTTAACAGATTTTTTAAAGCTGTCTAAGGTACTAATATGATGGATCTCATCTGGCATGCCATTCCATAGTCTGGGAGCTGTTGCTGAAAAGGTCCTCTGAGTGGTTGCAGACAGTCTAGTTTTTATAGGCTGCAGCAGATTTCTCCCAAATGACCTGAGTGCGTGGGGTGGATTATATGGGAGGAGGCAGTCCTGAAGACAGGTTGGACCCAAGCCATTTAGGGCTTTAAAGGTGATGACCAACACCTTTTACTGGGCCCGGAAACTAATAGGCAACCAGTGAAGTGATCTTAAGATCAGTGTTATGTGCTCTCTTCTCATTGTTCCTGAGACCAACCTGGCTGCCATATTCTGTAGTAGTTGGAGTTTCCGGACCAAGTATGATGGTAGCCCCATATAGAGCGCATTATAGAAATCAAGATGAGAGTTTACCAGCGCGTGCACCACAGTTTCATGGTCCCTAACTTCCAGGAAAGGGCGCAGCTGCATATCAGCTGAAGGTGATAACAGGCACTCCTAACTGTTGCATTTACCTGATTTATCATCTGAAGCAAGAGATCCAGGAGCACCCCCAGACTGTGAACACAGTCCTTTGAGGAGAGTGTGACCACATCCAGGACTGGAGGCTGCAACCCAATTCTTGGGTTTGGGGCCGCTACTGTAAGTGGGAGATGTATAAGAAATGGAAAAGGGGCAAAATCACTAAAGAGGAATTCAAACAAATAGCTAGCACATGTAGGGGTAAAGTCAGGAAATCCAAAATGCAGAATGAACTCAGGCTTGTTATACAGGTTAAGAACAATAAAAAGGGCTTTTTTGGGGGCATGTCTGTAGCAAAAGGAAAAAGAAGGAAATGGTAGGCCACTGCGCAAAGATGGAGAAATTCTAACAGGGGACAGAGAAAAGGTAGAACTACTCAACACCTTCTTTGCCTCAGTCTTCTCACAAAAGGAAAAGGGTGTTCAACCTGAGGAAAACGGACCAGAGGACACAATAGGGGAAATGCAACACAGAATAAGAGGTAGTACAGGAATACCTGGTTAACTTAAATGAATTTAAGTCTCCAGGGCCAGATGAATTACATCCAAGGATATTAAAAGAACTGGCAAATGTAATATCAGAGCCACTGGTAATAATCTTTGAGAACTCCTGGAAAACAGGAGAAGTCCCAGCGGACTGGAGGAGAGCAAACATTGTTCCCATCTTCAAAAAGGGGAAAAAAGAGGATCCCAACAACTATCACCCAGTTAGTCTAACATCAGTACCGGGAAAGATTCTAAAACAGTTCATTAAACAGACAGTCTGTGAACATTTAGAAGGGAATGCTATAATCACAAAAAGTTAACATGGGTTTCTCAAAAACAAGTTATGGCAGACTAATCTGATCTCTTTTTTTTTTTATCAAATTACCAGCTTGCTAGATGAAGGGAATGTGGCAGACAAAGCATATTTTGATTTCAGTAAGGCTTTTGACAAGGGTCCCCCATTAGGATGACCTAGTTAAAGGGACAGGGATGACCTAGTTAATGGAGTGCAAGTGGCTGGATCTTTAGGCGGGAGTGATCATGTCCTCCTGGAGTTTATTATACAGTGGAAAGGAGAAGCCAGGCATAGTCAGACACGCATTCTAGACTTTAGGAGAGCTGATTTTGGTAAACTTAGAGAAATACTGGGGTGATCCCGTGGTCAGGAATACTAAAAGAGAACGGAGTTCAAGATGGATGGGAGTTTCTCAAAAGGGAGATACTGAAGGCACAATTTCAAACAGTTCCAATGAGGAAGCAAAATGGGAGCTGCCTCAAGAAACCAGGATGGATGACTAAGGAACTTTCAACTGAACTAAGTTTTAAACGGAGCATGTATAAGAAATGGAAAAATGGGGAAATCAACAAAGAGGAACTCAAACAAATAACTAACACGTGTAGGGTTAAAGTCAGAAAAGCTAAAGCACAGAATGAAC
>CM034703.1:330592594-330604039 GCA_020142125.1 Phrynosoma platyrhinos
AAATTTACATAAAGATATGTTAATACAATGTAAACAGAACCTAAAATTCAGAAACCCACCTACCCCTTAAAAGGTAAGTTTTAAAAGATAGTCTAGGCCCGTTGGTGCTGGGCCTGTTGCCTCTTCCCCAGATGACATCGGATGGAATGGAGGGAGGGCTCTTCTTATCCTAGGCCCGATGGTGCTGGGCCTGGTGTCTCTCTCCCAGATGACATCGGATGGAATCGGATGGATTCATTGCCAACCCGCTCTAACTGTCAAGAAGTTCCTTCTAATGTTCAATCCAAATCTACCCTCCTGTAACTTAAAACCATTAGACCTGGTCCTACCCTCTGGGTCAGCACAAACCCATGAGGTGGTTAAAGAGGGAAATCACATCATCCTTCTGTCTGGTCTTCACCAAGTCCCTCCACCTTTCCTTATGTTTCCTTATGTTTTCTTCTCTTACTTCCCTCAACATGGAAACTATGCTTCTATTAAAGCAGGGTAAAACAGCATATGTTGGCACTGACTTTAAGATGCATAAAGTCCTTATCTCTCTGATGTGCTTTCTCTCCTCTTCACTTTCAACGACAGTTGGCCCTCCACTCTCGTGGGGGTTAGGGGTGCAAGATCACCATGACAGTAGAAAAACTGCAAATGAGTGGGGGAGGTGGGAGGGGTGGTTATGTACTCTCTTCCTCCTCCTCCTCCCCCATACTGTAGCTGGCTTTCCTCAGCTGGCTATAGCATGGGGGAAGGAAGATGGGCACGTGGGCACAGACCCCTGCCACCTCCCCTGTGCTATGGCTAGCTGAGGGAGGCCAGCTATAGCAAGGGGGAAAGTGGGAGGGGTGATGCTCCCTCCCTCCTGGGCTTCCTCCCCCCCCAGGAGAAAAGTCTGGGAGGGAGGAGGATTGCACATATGCAGACAAACTAGTGAATAATCAAAATTGCGAGTGTCAAAACTGCAAAAGTCAAGGGCCGACTGTATGTGTCTATCTCTCTCCTAAGATTCAGCTCAGTTTCAACTTTATTCCAGCTCTCACACTCCCTCCTGGTTCATTACTTGTACATGTTGAGTCCCCCTTATCTAAACTGCATGGAAACAAAAGTGTTTTTAGATTTCAGACTCCCCCCCCACCTTTGGAGGGAGTCCGACTTTGGAATATTTGCATACACATAATAAGATATCGTGGAGATGGGACCCAAATCTAAACATGAAATTGATTTATGTTTTGTATACATCTTATACACATAGCCTGATAGAAATTTTATGCACAATATTTTAAATAATTTTGTGCTATGAAAAAAAGTTTGTGTACACTGAACCATCAGAAAGCAAAGGTGTCACTATCTCAGCCACCCATGTAGATGATTCTGGAGTATTTTGAATTTTGAAATTCCAGATAAAGGAAATTCAACCTGTATACAAAACTTTGCTTTCACTTTCTATTCTCTGCAAATCCCTTTCATGTTACAAGAAACTAAACTTAGCTACTGGATATTAACCTAAAATATACCATTCTTCCTTCACAGGCCTATAACAAAGGGGGGAAGCAGACTAGCGGCACGGGGCCGCCCTGAGAAAGTGCGTCACAAGACCGAGGCATCCCCATGCCTCAATCCTGAGGCACACCTTCGCCGCCCCTGAAAGGAGCGCTATTTTTATTTCACAAGTCAGCAAAAGTGCGCCCCAAAACGTTGTGGCGCACTTTCGCCGACTTATCCGCCGCAGCGTGTGCGGACGCTGCGGCGGGAGGTTGCCCTCGGCGCGCCGGCCGTGTGGAGGGCCAGTGGCTCCGAGGGCAACCTCGGGAGGAGGAAGGGGTGCCGAGCGTGTGGCTGCCCCTCCTCTTCCCTGCCTCGAGGACGACTTTTTAAGCCGTCTGCTGGGGCCCAAAAAGGAATAGAAGCAGCATACAGGCTGTCTATGCACCACGGCTGCATGTCTGTTTTCTCAAAGTTCCACAAAAATAACTTGAAAGAAAGAATCACGAGGGGGACATAACACTGTAGAATCAATTCATCTCGGCCTATGTCAGTTTCAAGGCCTATACAGCTGCTAAAGCAGTCTACAGTATGTTAAAACAAGATGAATCTCAAAGAACAAAGACAGCAAGATTCAAAAATGGTTGAGATGTTTCAGTGGGTGGAGTCTTAAACCCACAGAAGAGTTTGATCTCACTGCAAAAGCCTGAAACATGCAATTATCTGAAGTATGTTTTAGACCTGGCCTTCTTTCAAGTAAGATTAAGGAGAAAAGAAACTGAAAATCTTCTTTCAAGGCCCTTATATTTTAGATGGTTTTCTCCTGTGCCACACAAGAGTAAATCTATTCTATTTTGCTACTGCCTAATTTATCGTCTCATGCAGTGCAATGAAATGGGACAAAGACAGCCCCACACCATTTTGTTGTTGAAAAGTGATGCACAGAACCTAGACTGGGTACTCAGATGTTTCAGAGAATCATAGAGTTGGAGTGCAGCACCTTTGAGACTAACTGAAAGACAGAAGTTGGTAGCATGAGCTTGCGTAGACTTGAGCCTACTTCCTCAGATGCATTTCGTGGAGTGGAAAGCCCAGGGAGAGACTTGTATAGCTGACTTATACAACAATATAGCAGAAAAATGTCCATAAGAATGCAAAACATTGTGGTTTTGGAGGTAAGGTGTCAAGTTCAGTTTTAACTATGGTCCTTGGGGGACAAGGCAGGAGGAAGGATTGTTGCCTCAAGCCAAGGTTAGTAGATAACCATATGAATGAGTATTGGGATGTAGTGTTGGAGTCGAAAAGAAGATGTGATGAACTGGCCAAGAGAGCCCTCATGTGGCTGGGGGGTTAGCTAGTGTTATTATGGGCTTTATCACACTTGGCTTTTAAACCGCAATTCCCACCGGAGGGAAGCAGCATCGGTGCACGTGGCCACTTCCCTCCCATAGCTGCCCCATCACCCGAGCATCTCTTTTCATTCCTGGGGGAAACCAATAACGCAATGCTCTGGGTGTGGAAGGCCATTCTCGGGGTAGTCACATTATTGACAGCTACTGGCCCCTCCTGCCCCTCCCCCCCCAATTTTTAATCCCCCCTTTTTTGTCTGCACAACTGCAAGGGTCCCCAGCCTCAAAGTTTCTTTTTAAAAAATTAAAACATTAAATTGGGGCTGCAGTGCTCCAAAATTGTGCAAGAAAAGTTAAAAATAAAAAACAAACAAACCCAAAGGCATACTGGGGGAGAGAGGAAGTGTGAAGTTATGAGAGAGGACAGGAAGGGAGTGCCATGGGGGGCCTCCCACTTTTATAATTTTAGGAAACACCCCCCCACACACACTGATTGGCTTTAAAATGCTGCGCAGCTGGAGGATAGGGGGTCAGGCAATTGCCTCACTATGTCATCCCCCTTGCTCCTGTTTCAAGGTATTTGGTCAGTACTAGCTGCTTATCAGTGTTCACCTTAGTAATGACCTTCCAAGAAACTCCAAAACAGAGGTCTAAGGCAGAAATGGCTAAACAATTTTCTTCTTTCAATCATCATTTTTTTTAAAAAACGTTTAAACTGGGTTTCCAGTCTAACCCCCCTGTGATAAAGGATCGAATCGAAACACCCCTGAGAGATGGCCATCCAGCCTCTGTTTAAAGACCTCCAAAGAAGGAGACTCCACAACTCTCCAAAGGAGTGTGTTCCACTGTCCAATAATTCTTATTGTCAGGAAGTTCCTCCTAATGTTGAAGTGGAATCCCTTTTCCCATAGCTTGCATCCATTGCTCTGTGTCCTATTCTCTGAAGCAGCAGAAAACAAGCTTGCTCCATCCGCAACAGGACATCCCTTCAATATGACACGGGATATGAGCACGAGAAAAGACACTCTGGAGGCAATACACAGAAGAGTTATACAAAAGAGATGAGGGATTGCAATGCAGAGGGGCGGGGTATAAATAAAATTATTATTATTATTTTATGGAATAAGGAGCCATATAAAGACGAACCCCAAATTCTAAAAAGCGAAGAGGAACCTGCAATAAAGGAAAAGGGGAAAAAAAATCACTGGGAACAGATGGTATCCCAATTGAACTGCTACATTGCCTACAGACAGATGCAACGTAAGTGCTAACTGAAATATGCCAACAAATATGAAAAACAAAAGTGGTGGCTAAGAGACTGGAAACACTCAATATACATACCAATCCACTAGAAAAAAGATACAAAAGACTGCAGCAACTATAGGACAATAGCACTAATTTATCCTGCTGAGCGAAGTGGAGGAAGATGAGTGGTTCTGCACCCCAATGCCCAGCAAGAGGCTGGGGCAGTGATGAGGGATGCTGGAGGGGAAGCAGACACAGTGGGGTGCTGTGGCCAACAAGGTGGCGGTCCAGTGACCACTGACCCCCACAGGCCCCTGGGATGCTGAGGGAGGCTGGGGAAATAGAAATTGACTTTGAGGAAGAGCCAAGCAGACAGTTGCATGGAGTTGCATGGATGAGTGGTCCTCTGGGGATGAGGGCACAATGGGCTAGTCTTTGGATGAAGAAAACAAGGTGGAGACTTCCGGTGGTGAATGGCGGCATGAGAGGTTGGTGTTCCTCAATGCTGAGGAAACTGACCACAACATTGGGGATTGAGCCCAAGAAAAAGACAACAAACAGGACAAAAGTGCCCCCCCCCCCGGTAAAGGGAGTCCGGAGTTACCCCAAAATAGCCTCATATCAGGTACCAGCTCATGGAATTGACGGAAGGAAGAGAGCGGATGGGACTGAGACTGAAGGGGAAACCGTCTCCATTAGTGGGAGCCTAATGGCTGGAACACCGCCCATCACTTTTTAACAAACAGGAGGGATAATACCTTAAGTTAAGAGATAATAATACAAACAGAGGGAAAAACTGTAAGGAATACCCCAACCATTTATAAGAGTGTTCAAAGAACAGAGAAAAGAAAGTTTAAAGTCAAAAAAGGAAAAAAGACTGGAAGCAAAAGGGAGCAAACAGTACCTTCCAAAGGAGCAAACACGTGCAGAGAAGTGAAAGTGAAAGCACACTGTCTCAAGAGGAGAAAAACCAGGAAGGGAATGGTGAAGACTGGAATAGTAAAGTAAGTAAGAAAGCGAGGACTGGATGCTAGATGGAGAAAGATCAATGAAAATAGCTGCAAAGAGGACAGTGAGGAGAAAACAGAGCGTGTTGGAATTAATCATTACAGTGTGAGAGTAGGCTGAATAAGAGTAAAAGAGGGTCAAAGAAACTGAAAAAGACACAGGTAGGAAAAAGGCAGAATAAAGAATAAAAGGAAAGAAAAGAAAGAATAAGAATACAGATTAAAGTGAATGCTGAGGGGATAGAAATAAAATTACTAGAAAGAGGAAACAAGTCAACAGGAAAGGATAAAAAAAAAGCTACTGGAAGGACAAGCAAACAAAGACTGGGTGACATTTTAAGATGGAGGAAATGCTTGAAATGGCAGAAACAAAGAGATATCCAGAGAAAACCCAACTGAAGGCACATTAAAGGAATCCAGTGAAAAACAACAGATAACAGAGAGTAATATAAAATTAAGAGCTGAGAAAGGGAATATTTTATTATATACTGACTGATAATTAATTGGCTGTTAATTGATTGATAAAGGATTGTTAATGATGTATTAATCAACTATTGAGATTAATTGATTACCATTATTAAGATTAAGCAAGTGATTAGTAAAGATTGTTCAGGAAATCTTAATAGATTATTAAGATTAAGTGATTTGAAAATCCTAATTCAAAAAACTTAAAGGCAAAGGAAATCACAAATTAACAGAAAGTACAGAGGGTTAGAGGGTGAATGGTAAAGTGATTCCCAACTGTAAGTGGATTATCAATTGAGTGATAAATAACTGTTTAAAATTATTTGGACTGATTAACTTGGATTGATCAATTTAAGGGTGAAAACCCCAAGTGGGGAAGGGAAAGTATTATATAATAATATAAAAAAAATAAGAGAAAAAGGAATCAGATTGAAGATAAAGTGCCGCGGGGCCATGGCTGGGAGGGCCTGCACCCATGTAACAGCACTGTCCTCTCCCAGCCAGGTCTCTGTTAAACAAGCCAGGTTGGCATCCTCATCCAAGAGTAAATCATGGATGATGTGAGTCTTATTTTTGACTGACCTGGCATTGCAAAGGAGCAGAGTGAGGTTCTGTGGAATGGAAGGTCTGCTCTCCAAACCATTCTGGGAAACAGAGGGAACTGATGACAGGATAGCTTTCAAACAGCGATCCCGTCTTCTTTTGTAACATACGTTCCCTCTGCTCCGCCCATACCTCCCGTTCCCCAGCACAACTCCAATAGCTGCCCCCCCCCCCCATCCTTTCCGGCCTCAAGTAATACAGTGTCCCCTTCCAGTTTGGTCTTTCTGACAGCTCAAAATGATCCACATCACCCTTGGAAAAGAGTCCAACTGGATGAGCTAGCAGGAACCGCTCCTATTTACAATTAGTGTCTTTATTAATAAATGGTAGGAAATCAGCTTTAGCCTTCAGCAGCTGCTTTCTCTCCTGGAGGAGATGGAACTGGGCAGTTATTAAGCTAAAACTGCCGCCCAAACCTCCAGGGAAACTTGCTGTGCTGCTATAGGTAGTGCTGGGAGGCTTGCTGTGCCACTGCAGGTGGTGCCGGGCCCGCTGGAAGAAAGGTGTTGGGCAGGGCCTGTTGGCCTCCGCCCGTCTTCCTGGCTGCGCTGCTGCCACGCTGCTTTCTCTCCTAGAGGAGGTGGAAACTGGGCAGTTTTTAAAGCTGCCGCCCGAACCTCTAGGGAGGCTTGCCGCACCACTGCAGGTGGTGCCGGGCCCGCTGGAAGAAAGGTGTTGGGCAGGACCTGTCAGCCTCTGCCTGTCTTCCTGGCTGCGCCACTGCTTTCTCTCCTAGAGGAGGTGGAAACTGGGCGGTTTTTAAAGCTGCAGCCCAAACCTCTAGGGAGGCTTGCCGCGCTGCTGCAGGTGGTGCCGGGCCCGCCGGAAGAAAGGTGTTGGGCGGGACCTGTCGGCCTCTGCCTGTCTTCCTGGCTGCGCTGCTGCTGCGCCGCTGCTTTCTCTCCTAGAGGTGGTGGAAACTGGGCAGTTTTTAAAGCTGCTGCCCGAACCTCTAGGGAGGCTTGCCACGCCGCTACAGGTGGTGCCGGGCCCGTTAGAAGAAAGGTGTTGGGCGGGACCTGTCGGCCTCCACCTGTCTTCCTGGCTACGCTGCTGCCGCACCACTACTTTCTCTCCTCTAGTGAACAACATAAAAAGAGGGGGGTGGCTGTCTATGTTAAACACAATGTTAATGTAAAAGAAGCGTTTAAAGATAAAGGACATTATATTGCATTAGAAATAGATCAAGGAGATAAAATATTACTAATAAATATATATGCTCCATAAAATAATAAAGCAGTTTTTAAAAAAAAACTTCACCAAAAGATACTGGAATTTGATTTTGAAAAAATATTGATAGCGGGAGACTGGAATGGAGTATGTGATTCAGATATGGATAGATTGAGAAGAAGGAAATACTGTCAAAATCAAGGGAACCTACCAATTAAAGCATTTGAAATTATTCAAAATTTAGGATTAATTGATGGAGAATGACACACAGAGACTCTAAAGATTATACCTTCCTTTCAGATAGATTCCTATCCTGGTCTTGGACATATATATTTGCATCCAAAGCTCTAAGTTAAGAAATGATAAAAACAGAGTTTCTTCCAAGGACACACTCTGATCACAGCCCAATGGTGATAACATTTAAACATAGGAGAAGAGAGTATTCGTGGAGACTTAAAGAGTATATCCTCTTAGATGGGGAAATGGTGAGAAGAATTAAACAAGTTCTGAAATTATATTATGAAGAAAATATAAATACAGAAACACTTATGCATATCATCTGGGATGCAGGAAAAGCAGTGGCCAGAGGTTTATTAATTCAACAAAAAATAAGAAAAAACAAAAGGAAGAAACAAATAGAGGAGGAGTTAATGGGTGCACTGAGAGAAAAAGAGCAAGAATTAAATTAAAATCCCCAAAATAAAAAGGTCACTCAAGAAATACAAAGATAAAGAAGCAATTGAACCAAGAGATGATGCAAAAAAAGTGAATAAAATTAAATACATAAGATATTATCACTTTGAAAATGCTAATAAAGTAGAGAAATGGTTAGCCTACAAATTGAAGAAAGAAAGAGAGAAGTATATAGTTAAAATTAGAAATAAAGGGAAAGAATATACACAACAAGAAAAAATAAAGCAAATAACATTGGAATTTTACAAGAAACTATATGCCAAAGATGGAAGAATAAAAGGGAAAGAAGATAAAATGAAAAACAGGTTCCACAATTTAATGAACATCAAAGAAAAGAATTAAATGCTTCAATTACCATGGATGAGATTTGAAAGGCAATCAATAAACAAAAAGACAACAAAGCACCAGGCCCAGATGGTTTAACAGCAAAATGTATAAGATCTTTAGCGAAGAGATATCCTTACCCAGGGGTAGGCAACCTTTCCCCTTTAAGGGCTGAGGGACTTCAGCTCCCAGAATCCCAGGAGCTATTGGCCAACATGGGACTATTGGCCAACATGGCTGAGGCTTCTGGGAGCTGAAGTCCCTCGGCCCTTAAAGGGGAAAGGTTGCCTACCCCTGCTATAGAACCATCAAAGAAATAGAAAAAGGAAAACTCCCAGAGTCCTGGAAAAGTGCCTTGATTACTTTGATTCTGAAAGAAGATTGCGATCCAGAGGAAATAAGTAATTATAGACCAATCTCATGTTAAATATCAACTACAAAATCTTTGCATCAATTCACCGATGGCACGAAAGCATGCAGTCACAGAGTTCTCAGAGGATGAGGACAGAAATGACTGGTCTTCCAACAATGAGAGCAACAGAAAAACAGAGGATTGGCTTGGCGAAAATGCCCAGCCAAACCTGTGGAGTGATGGAGAGAAGGATGAGTGGTCCAGGACCCCTCAACAAAAACCCACTGATAGCACGGAAGTGCACAGCCACAGAGTCCTTGGAGGGTGAAGATACAAAAGGTTGGTCCTCCGATGACAAGCACGGCATGGGGAACAATGACGGACTGCGGAGAGAAATCAGAAAAGACACGAGTGCTGGAGTCAGATCAAAACTCGAGGGGTCCAGGTTCACCAGGTTCCCAATGGAATAAACGTGGTGCAGTGACACTTGACCACTGAGAAACAAGCATTCTGATAAAAAACCCAGATCCCAGTTGGATGACTACAGTGCCATCAGATCTTCGACAGAAACCCTTCGGATGTGGCCAACTGAGAACAGAGTGATGAGATGCTCTTCTCCCTGAAGGAACACCCAGATAACCAAGAGGTTGGGGAGCCATGGCTGAATGGGGCCCCTAACAGCCCTTTGCTCCAATTGGAGGCTTTTAAAAATCACTCAAGGGGTGAACAAATGGACAAAGAGAGGGGGGCAAAGGAGGGGATGGACAAAGGATTTTTAAACAAAGGATTTTTAAACAAAGGATTTTTAAACTGTCATTTTGCTGAGAGATACTCAGTTGATTCTAAACCGGATTGGAGTGGTTTGTGTGTCTTAGGATCCAGAATAAAACCACAGTTGTTGTTGTTGTTGTTATTCATAATAATAATAATAATAATAATAATAATAATAATAATAATAATATAAATAATTATTCATAGCCCGCCCAATCACAAGGAATCCGGGCGGGTTACAGCAATAAAAATACAACTTGTAAAAATAGTTAATTTTCATTAAAATGCTGTCCTGGTTCTTCAAGTCTCTAACTACCAACCATGACACATGTGGTATATATGCTGGCTATTTGCTGTAATAAATGTAATGTGGTGTTTTAATTGTGAAAAACTGTTTTGCTGTTGTTGCTTTTAAGCATCTTTGGCCTTGGGACTATTAATGGGCTGTATAAAAATAAAATTTATTATTATTATTATTATTATTGGGTCCAATTTGGGAGAAAGGTGACATATAAATAATAACAAAATAATAATAAATAAACACTGGATTCATACGACTTTGTCAAAAGGAAAAGCACTGAAGGCGGCTCTAGGTACAGAACCAAAACCACATTAACGGAAGAAAGCTTCACCCAGTTCCTTTATTGCAAACAATACTTCTGTTTTTTGGAGGGTGGAGGAGAGGGATTGTAAAAAATGGTTTCTTGCCTTTGAACCCTGTATTTACTTGAGACCAGAGTTCAAATCCCAGCTCAGCCATGTAAACCCACTGGTTGACTTTGGGCAAAGCCACACTCTCTGAACCTCAGGGGAAGGCAATGGCAAATCCGCTCTGAAGAAACTTGCCTAGAAAACCAGGATAGGTTTGCCTCAGTCTCACCATAAGTCGGAAACAACCTGAAGGCTCACATCACACAAAAATCAGTTTTAACTGATGTTGTTTGTTAATTGTTGTTGTCCCCTGCTTTGGTCATGGGGAAAGATGGGTAATAAAAATAATTATATAAATATACATATATTAATATATTATATTATTATATATAATATACAGATATTATTATTATTATTATTATTATATAAACATAGATAAACTTGTATAATTTATTATATTATTATGCATAATAAACAGATATATTATTACATAAATATGTAAGAGGTAGTAGTAGTAGTATACAGATATAAGAAACAATATAGAGTAGTGGCTTAAGTGTTGGACTAGGGACTCTATGGACCAGGGTTCGAATCCCACCTTGGCCACAGAAACTCACTGGGTGCCCTTAGTCAAAGTCACACTCTCTCAGCAAAACCTCCTCTGAACAAATCCTGCCAAGACAACCCCGAGGATAGGTTTGCCTCAGTGTCACCATAAGTCGGAAACAACTTGAAGGCTCACATCACACAAAAATCAGTTTTAATTGATGTTGTTTGTTTGTTAATTGTTGTTGTCCGCTGCTTCGGTCCATGGGGAAAGACAGGTAAGAAATAAATGAATAAATATAATTATATAATTATAAATACATATATTAATATATTATATTATTATGCATAATAAACAGATATATTATTATATAAACATGTAAGTAGTAGTAGCAGTAGTAGTAGTAGTAATACAGATATAAGAGCCAACATAGGGGGGTTGCAGACTGCCAGAAATAGTGCAAATTGAGTCCACTTTTAGGGTTAGGGTTAAGGAATCATGGGAACTGTATTTTATTGTGGCACCAGAGCTCTCTGACAGAGAAGGCTCAATGTCTCAGAAAAAAACATAATTCCCATGATTCCCTAGCCCTAACCCTAACCCTAAAAGTGGACTCAATTTGCACTATTTCTGGCAGTCTGCGACCCCCCATAGTGTAGTGTTGGAGTAGGGCACTCTGTGGACCAGGGTTCGAGTCCCAGTTTGGCCATAGAAACCTACTGGGTGCCCTTGGCCAAGGTCACACTCTCTCAGCCTAAGGGGAAGGCAATGGCAAAACCTCCTCTGAACAAACCCTGC
>CM034703.1:330626473-330637394 GCA_020142125.1 Phrynosoma platyrhinos
TGATTTTCTTCCTTTCTTCTTTCTTAACTGTCCAGCTCTCACATCCATTCATGCTAATAGAGAATACAATGGCTTGTATGATTCTGACTTTTGTGCTGAGTTGTATATCTTTGTAGTTTAGGATCTTTTCTAGTTCTTTCATAGCCACCCTCCGCATTCTTAGGGCCTTTACAGACCACCAGAAATAATGCAACTTGAGGCCACTTTAACTGTCCTGGCTCAGTGCTTGGGAATCATGGGAACTGTAGTTTATTGTGGCATCAGAGCTCTCTGACAGAGAAGGCTCAATGTTTCAGAAAAAAAATACAATTCCCATAATTCCCTAGCATTGAGCCAGGACAGTTAAAGGGCAGGACAATTAAAGTGGTCTCAATCTGCATTATTTCTGGCAGTCTGTAAAAGCCCTTAGTCTTTTTCTGATTTCCTGATGGCAGTCCCCATGTCTATCAATGTTTGATCCCAGGTATACGTATTCTTTTACTATTTCTGTTTCTTCATTGTCCAGGATGAACTTGTCTAGGTCCTCTTTGGTCATTATTTGTGTGTGTGTGTGTGTGTGTGTGTGTGTGTGTGTGTGTATACACACACACACACACATGTATATACATACATACACAAATACACATATATGTGTGTGTGTGTGTGTGTGTGTATATATATATATATATATATACACACACACACACACACACACACACACATATAGTCCCACAGGAATATATATATATATATATACAAATTACACATTACCTTTAGGTGTAATTTGTATTGATAGAATGTGTGTGTGTGTATTTTGTCATTTATTGTATAGGTGTATTATTTTTTAACTTGTAAGCCGCCTTGACAGCCAAAGAGCAAAGACTTATATACATACACACACATATACACTCTATCTATCTATCTATCCAAATTACACTCTATCTATCTATCTATCTATCCAAATTACACCTAAACTATCTATCTATCTATCCAAATTACACCTTATCTATCTATCTATCTATCTATCTATCTATCTATCTATCTATCTATCTATCTATCTAATCTATTTATTCAAATTAAACGTAACGCCTATGGCTCTCCCCTCACCGCCTCCTTCCCTCCAAGGTAATGGGCCTGAGGGAATGGGTGAGGCGGTTTCAGGATTCCTCCGCGGCGGCAGAAAGGCTCCCAGAGGGCCTCCCTCGCCCGCTCCTCCTGGGGCAGACTTCATTGCCCATCGCAGGGGACGGAGGGGAAGCGGGAGGCGCTGCCTCGGCAGGAGGAAAAGCCTTGGGGAGGGCGGGGAAGGCCGGCGTCTGTTGGGACTTCTTTTCCTCCGCGCCGCGGCTGAAGCGGTTCTGCGGCGCCTGCTCTCTGCGCCTCTGAGGTAAAAAGGCGGGAACTCTCAGGTGGCGAGGCTGAGGGCCTTCCTGAGGGAGCTGAGTCGGGCCAGGCGAGGCTGGGAGGCCCTGGTGGTCGAGGCAGAAGCTCCTGAGGGGGGGAAGGAGAAGAGAGAGGCATATCTGCCGGAGCCCAGCCAAGAGAAGGAGCTCTTCAACTTCTTGGACCTGGGCTTGCTTACCAGGGCCAAAATGGAGCCCAGTGGAGCCCAGGCCGCAGCGCCCCTGGCCCCACCATCGGCTCTGGATGGCCAGCAGAGGAGCAAGGCCACCCTGGACCCAGTGACCCCCAGTGGGGAGCTGAAGGAAAAAGAGGAGGCCACCTTGGATGCCCTGATGGAGAAGGTGGGCACCGTGGGGAAAGAAATGGATGCCCTGGAAGAGGAATTCTGTGTCCTGCAAAGTGGTGCCACCCGAGGGAAGGTGAGGGACCTCCAAGGGATATGGGGAGTCCTGGGCACTCTGCGGGAGAAGGAGGATGCCCTACAAGATGGTGCCACCCTCCAAGAGAAAGTGGAGGACCTGCAAGGGAAGCAAGGAGTCCTGGCCAACTTGGACCCAGGGGACGTGGAGGCCATTTTGGATGTCCTGCAGGAGAGGATGGATACCCTGCAAAAGGAACTCTTTGCCATGCGAAAGGAACTCGATGCTCTGCAGGGAGGTGCCACCCGAGAAAAGGCAAAGGACCTGCAAGTGAAGCGGGGAGTCCTGGCCACCCTGGACCCCCCAGTGCCCCCCAGTTGGGACCAGGAGGAGGAGGAGGAGGAGGAGACAGCAGTCACTTTGGATGCCCTTCAGGAGAACGTAGATATCCTGCAAAAGGAAGTGGATGCCCTGCAGGGTGGTGGTGCCACCCAAGAGAAGGTGGAGGCCCTCCAGGAAGAGTGGAAAATCCAGAAGGCTGAACTGGATGGCTTCATCTTAGAGAAAATTATTGCCCTGGAGCAGAAAGCGGAAGCCGTGTGGAATGCCTGGTTTCAGAATGCCTTGGGAAATATCTTTTTGCAGGATCAGGGTTTGTCACAGGAGAATGTGAATTGCCTGCAGTATTACCTTCTGAGGTTCCTGCAGAATATGAGCATTGTGAAAAAGGTGGATGAATTGCACGATGCCTTGCAGGAGGAGCGAAGTGCTCCCTTTCATGGCCTGGGAGATGCCCTCTGGGAGATGTTGAAAGAACTGGACTTTGCCCTATGGTATATCAATCTTTACGCGATGGATGAACTCCAGGAGGTGGTGGATGCCTGCAGCGATGCTCTCAGGGAAGGCCCCCAAGAGGAGGTGGGTGCTCTTCAGGAGAAGTTGGAGACCATGCAAGATGTCCTGAGGGCTGTCCCACTGAAAGAGTTGAGTGCCCTGCGTGAGATCACAGGTGTTTTGCATGATGCCATGCTAGATTTTCCAAGAGATGCCCCAGCCCAGGAGAAGCAGGATGCCCTGTGGGATGCCTTGCAAAATGTCCCACTGAAGGAGATGTGTGACCTGTGGAGGAAGGTGAGGACTCTGTGGGGTTTCCCACTGAAGATGTTTGCAGTGTGGGAGAAGGTATACACTCTGAAGATATTCCTGCGGGCTGAGTCACGGAATAGGATATGGAATCTGCAAGAGGAAGTGGAGGCCCTGAAAGATGATCTGAGAGATGCCCTATGGGAAGAGATGGGTGCCCACCATGATAAGCTCACTGCCTTGTGGGCTGGCGTGCAAGATTTCCCTTTAAATGAACTGGATGCTCTAGACAACAAGCTTAATGCTTTGGAGAAGAGGCTAGGGAATGTCCCTGAAGAAAAACTGTTCCCCCTGAAGGAAACAGTGAGTGCCTCGCAGAAGGTGCTAGATTCCCTGCACAGTGTCTTACAGGGAGAGCTATCTGAGCTTCCAGAAGAGGTGGATGCCCTGCAGAGAACCCATGCGGAAGAAGCTGACAAATCAGACTTTTTGCCAGCATGGAAAACCCCGGACACAGGTATGTCTAGCTCACAGGTTTTGTGCATTGTGTGGCTGTTGCTGATACAATTGCTTGGTTTCCTGTCACAAACTGACCTGCAGGTACATTCCGTAATGATAGCCTAAGAACATTAGAATGTTTATTGCTGTTTTTGCCTTGTTGCCTTCAAGTGCTTTCCAACTTATGATGGTCCCTATCAGAGGGTTTTCTTGGCAAGATTTGGCAACCCTCAGAGAGGGTTTGTTTTTAACCTTCCTCTGAGGCTGAAAGAATGTAGCAAGTATAAGTAGGAGCCCTGGTGGCGCAGTAGCTAAATGTTGGCCCTGCAGCCACAACTTTGTAAGTTCAATCCTGGAGGGCTCCAAGTTCATCTCAGCCTTCCATCCTTTTGTAGGTTGATAAGCAATTGATGCAGTGGCTCAAGTGGTTAACATGCTGACTCTGTTGACTGCAAGATTGGCAGGTTGGTAGTTCAAGGCCTGGGGTGCTGCATGATGAAGTGAACTCCTGCTACTAGTCCCAGCTTCTGTCATCCTTGCAGTTCAAAAGCATGCAAATGCAAGTAGATAAATAGGTACCACTTTGGTGGGAAGGTAAATGGTGGTCTTTGCAATCATGCTGGCCACATGATCACAGAGTAGTCTCTGACAACTCTGTTTTTTTTTTTTTTTTTTTTTTTTTTTTTTTTTTTTTTTTTTTTTTTTTTTTTTTTTTGGCTTAGTAACAGAGATGAGCACTGCCCCTTATGGCCAGACATGACTTGACAACCTTGTCAATGGAGAATAGCTTTACATTTTAAGCAGTTGGATTACACATTGTAAACCACTTAGGGAGTGCTAGTTCACTGATAAGCAGTATAGAAATGTACTTGCTATTGTTATAAGCCAGGGGTAGGCAACCTAAGGCCTGGGGGGATGGATGGATGCGGCCCCCCGAGGCCTTTGGACCGGCCCCAAGTGAGTTAAGATTTCTTCACAATCAGCTTTGTCTTGGTAACCTAAGATCAAATCATCAATACAAGTTAGAATGTAAGTCCATTTGTCATTTTTGCATTTTGTGTAGAGATGAAGATCAGCTTTGCTTTGTTTAAAGTTGTCTTTGATCAAGACTTCATTTAGTTTCTCTTTTGAAGCTCTTGTAGCTTGCAAGTACTCAACATCCATCTTCCTTGATGTTGCCACACTTCGAAGCATCCTTATTGTGACACATTCCTTACAAAGGTTGTCCATTTCCTCTTGTGTAGAACATTCATGTGGTAATTCTGTCCTTACAATGTAGGAAAAATGTAGAGGTGGTACTCCTCTATTTGTTTGAGATGAGCGTCTGAGATGTGGTTCTGGAACCTTGTCTGTTTCTTTGGCGATGTCCAGTTCCAAACCTGCTTCTGCTTGCTCATTCTCCCCTCCTGTTTGTGTACTCACTCTTCCTCTGTAAATCTAGGCCAGTGTTCCAGTAGTCGGTCTACATCTTGTGTCTCTGCTTCTGTGCAGTCTGTAGTTGCACATCTCATTCCTAGCATCTCACTTTCATCAAATTTGACCTTTCTTGTGTACAGTCCAGTACATAAACACCATTTTTCTTAAATGCTCCAGCACATAGTTTTCCATCACGAGTTATTGTACATAAATTGCCACTGAAATGTACATCATACCCTTTGTCAGTTATGACTTATACACTTAGGACAGCTTCAGCTAACCCTGGTACAAATAAAATATTCTCAGCTGTGATTAAATTTGTGCCATTGTCTGTACTACATCTTAACAAACAATCTCCTTCAGGCATAGCTTGCAAAATGATCCACTTGTAGTTTTCACAACCTCATTGTGATCAGTTGGCCTCAAGTTACTCAACAAATCTGAATTTCCTTCCATGTGTTTACTGGTTCCAGAGTCTATAGGAACAACATCATTATTATCACCTTTTGTTGACTGTTGCTAGTAAACTCATATGATTCTCAACAGCTTTGAAAACATTTGCTCTGTTCCTGCTTTGCTGGCTTGTAAACTGCTAAGGGTGAGAGCTACCATTGGTTGACTGTGATGTCATCTGTGACTTCTGATTGGCCCTACAGTCTCTTTGAAAATGCCCTCTCCAGCCACATGAAAAGCAATGAACGCTCCCTTTCTTGCTAATGAACCTTTTGGTGCTTCACATGCAAATTTACCTTGCCTTTGTTGAGTCCTAGCAGTAAAATTTGATCCAATCTCCATCCGATCTGGTTGAGAGAAGCTGCTATTCTCTTCCTTTCTCTGTAAACTTTGAATCTGCTCCGCTTCTGACTTAAATCTACACAATACATCATCAAACATCAGATTTTCTTGCATTGATTGTTACAATGTGCCAATTCCAGTTACGAATGGAGAAAATTCTTATGGCAAAGATCTCGATAGCACTGCATTTTTCTGTTGGTGATTTATGTGACTTTTGAGCTATGCAGACGGGTGGCTCTGGGCCGCCCCTGCTAGTGGCAGATTGGGGCTGCGGCAACCGCACGCCGTGGCCCCAATCATTCCTTTTGCCACCCCTAAAAGAGTGGCAAAAAGTCACTCCTTTTAGGAGTGTCAAAAGGCCGCCCTAAGAGCCGGTGCCGTGGCTCTTCTGCGCCCTTTCAGCACAGTGTGTCTACATGCTGCACCGGGAAGGCATCCTGACGCTGTGCATATGGGCGCGCGGCATCAGGACAGCATCGGGGTCTGGTTGGGGTGGCTGGCATACGGCTGCCCTGCCCCAACTCCACTCCCAGGCCAGCCCTTTAGGCCGGTCTGCAACACCCCTCAATCTAAGATAGATAAAGCTTATCTAAGAGTGTTTTCATGGTTGAATGCTTCAAATACTTCCACTGGGAAATTGCTGTGTGAACAGATTTTTGTAGTAGTCTTTTTGATATTTAATGTCTCCTTTGCCATAGTATTTCTTTAAGATTTTAATCATATTTTTAGCATCAGTTTCATCTTTTATATGAATATATTGGTCTCCCAAAGTCTGAGCCATAAAGCACTTCACCTTTGCATGATTCTTTTCCCAGCAATGTCTCTCTCTTTCTCCTTCTGCACATTCCATTTCCAGGACATAGAGAATTCCTTCCTCATCCATCTGAAGTTGTATTCGTTGAAGCCAAAAATTAAAATTATCTTCAGTGAGTTTAGGTATCAAGGAACTACCATAAACCACTGATGATTGAACCATCTCTGCCCATACAAAACAAAAGCTCCTCTTTATAGAGCTTAGAAAAACAAAAGGCACTACAACCTCATTTGTGCCAAAAATTCCAAAAATTTCTGGCTTCAAAGCCACAACCCTAAAAAAACTTTGAGGAGACTATCTGGAGTCCATAACCTGTTAGAATTATGGTTGCTTATTTTTGTGGTCAAAGGAGTTTAGCAGCAGTAGCAGCAAGCATGAACTCCACAGGTATTTGGTAAAAAGGCTAGATCTGAGATTCTGGTAAATAAACAGGATACATAGGTAGGTTAAAAGAAACATACTTTAGTTGTTGTTTTTATTTTTTTTTTTATTGATTAAGAACAACATGTAAAATCAACCTAAGAACAACATGTAACACCAACATTAAACAAAACATAGGACAAAACACATATTTAGACACCACCTCTTCTCAACGAAAACATAGGCATTGAGCTACTTCCACACAGGTAATATGTGCAGGAGATTTAAAGTGATTGGAAGTTTACTTTTTGGTAATCTGTTTTATTTGCTTCAAAAACAGGGTGTGGCCTCCTTTCTGTAACTCAGCAGGAGGACCTTTCAAAGATGAAACAAATGATCAACCTGAATATGGAGCAGGAAATTTCACAGACCTCCAGCCACCCAGATGATCATGGGAGATCCAAAGGACAAAATACACAAGAGACTGAAGAGCTGACCTGTGAAGACGTTTTGGAAGCCCCCCCTGCCAGTACTGAACAGACTGCTCCAGAATTGGCAAGTTCAGAGCCTATGCATAAAAAGCCAAAAATTGATGCTCTTCATAGCTCCCAAGGGTCAACTTTGGATCAGGAAATGTTGGAGTATAAATAGTACAGAAAGTGTGTTCTTGCCATTTTAAATCAGTATAAATCTAGAGTGGACAAGTTGAGGACAAGTTAAAGCAGTGCCCTAACCAAACCAGTGTCTTAAAAGATACAGAAGCGAAGGCTCTGACTTCTACCTTGAAAAAGAGTACTCACTCCTGAACTGGTTTGACTGTTTCCAGGATCTACACAAATGCAAGGACGATCCATAGGGTAAAAGGTTGTCATTTGAGAAAGGGTGATGGGTGTTGTCATATTAAAATACCTAAAGAATACTAACTGTGAGAAATCCAGTTTCTTCCTGGAACAGTAGTTCCAAACTTTAATCCTCCTGGTGTTTTCAACTTCAGCTCCCAGAAACCCCAGTCAGTTTAACTAACAGGAATTTTAGGATTTGAAGTCCAAAACAGCTAGATGACCAAAACTTGGGAAGCACTGGTTTGGAGTGTCATTTCTATTTCACATCACACAAAAAGAACTTTTCCTTTGTGATGTGAAACCTCAAGTGGCCTGCCTTGGGAAGGCCTCCATGTAAAGAAGAGCCTAGATGGGGAAAGAATGCAGAGTAGAGGCTTGTATGTTAAAGAGCCAGATAGGGAGAAGCTGAACCAGAGTCAGGGCACTCTGAGATGGGAAAATCTGAATAGCGTTTTGGGAGTTGCAAATGAGGAAAGAGGGGTATTCATGTTTATCTTCTTGTTATATAATAAATCTTTACTTGTCTTATTTTCTACCACTGTGTCTGACTGTTTCCTTTAAGAATTGAGATGGAGAAGTGGTCACGTTTTACCATTCTGAACCCAGTGATTAATACAGATGCTTGTCCACAATGGCGATCACATTGACATCTGAGTATCAGATTAATGGAGATATTTTGAGAGTAAGAGGGAAAAGTGAGTGACGGGAGCCCAAGGGTTGGAACTATGGGGTCATTCTGGAGAGGGTCCATCACAGCTGGCCTTTAAAATGTCTAAGGAATGCTAAATAAATGAAAGACATTTATTATCTGGACTATCGCCTCAGAATTGAAACACATGCAAAACACATTTTCTTCTTTGTTATATTTGTTGTACACTTTGTTGTACACCGCCCGGATTGGCTTGCCACAGGGCGGTATATAAATAATAATAATAATAATAATAATTATTATTATTATTATTATTATTATTATTATTATTATTATTATATGAAACCTAAAAGCAACCTTGGGAAGACCACTAGTCTGAGCAAGACTTAACTTAAAATGTTGCTCTATGTTGACTAAAACATCCAATCTGATTTGATGGTGGCAAAACTTGCACTTCACCAATAGGCCTTTGCTTTCCCTTGCTAGTGGTTTTTTAGTGAGTCATGTTTGCTCATGGTATGGCTAGTCTCCATTTAGTCATCTTGCCTTCTAGGGAGAGTTCAAGGTTAATTTGCTCTAGTACCCATTTATTTGTCTTTTTAGTAGTCCCTGGTATTTGTAGAACCTGTCTCCAGCACCACATTTCAAATGAGTGCATTTTGTCCTCTGTGCTATTTAACATCTTTGTGTAATTGCTGGGAAAGAATCATGGAATCATACCTAGGGACCAACAAGTCCAACTCTCTACCATGCATCCCTGACAGATGGCCATGCAGCCTCTGTTTAAAAATCTCCAAAGGAGGAGACTCTGCCACACACAGAGGAAGCATCTTCCACTGCTGAACAGATCTTACTGTCAGGAAGTACTTCCTAATGTTGAGGTGGAATCTCTTTTCCTAGAGTTTGGCTCCAGTGCTCTATGTCCTGTTCTCTGGAGCAGCAGAAAATTTGCTCCATTTTCAGTATGACATCCCTTCAAATATTTAAACAAGGCTATCACATCACTTCTTAACCATCTCTTTTCTAGACTAAACATACCCAGCTCCCTAGGTTTCTCCCTATAGGGCATGATTTCCAGACCTTTCACCCACAACTGGACCCAGTATTCCCTGTGAGGCTGACCAAAGTAGAATGTTGTTGTTGTTATCTGCCCTCGAGTCGGCCTCAACTTGTGGCAACCCTGTGGATCAGACACTTCTAAGAACCGCTATCTTTCACTTCTCTACTTAGTTCCTGAAAGATCATGCTTGTATCCCTCCCCCACCCCCTTGCCCGATTGAGTCTATCCATCTGGCATTAGGCTTATAGGTAGAAGGCAAAAATTCCCTATAACAACCCCTGGATTTGCTTAGAAATCCATGTGCTATCTGGATTTGCTTAGAAATCCATGTGCTATCTTGGGAGTGCATGCCGACTCTATGTCAGTCTGTGCTCTGAGCTAGCTCCCGCAGCCATTTCCCTCCTCCATTCCAGCGACCATGTTCCATCACTGAAAATCATCTGCATTTGCAGCCAAGTCCTGAGAAGTCCTTCGGATGTAAGGTCCCTCTCAACTATCTCCGCTTTTCACCCACCTTTCCTTCTAGAGCAGGGGTAGGCAACCTTTCCCCTTTAAGGGCCAAGGGACTTCAGCTCCCAGAATCCCAGGAGCTATTGGTCAACATGGGACTATTGGCCAACATGGCTGAGGCTTTTGGCAGCTGAAGTCCCTTGGCCCTTAAAGGGGAAAGGTTGCCTACCCCTGTTCTAGAGTGTGTGTGTGTTATATTTGGATGAGTTCATATTGTGTCAATAAATATTTTAGGCTTTAATTGGATAAGCCGGTCTCACCATCCTCCCTGGTGGGATTTCTTAGGACTCTGGTATACACTTGGTTTCGGCCCCGTGAAGTCGTGTTGAGGGCTTCACTCTCACATATTTGAGCTACCTGATCCCAACACAACCCCCCAGTGACATTCAAGCTCTTATACACACTATTCAGTAGATTACATGTAAAGTATAATGGTTTACTTCAACTGGCTGGGAGATTCTGGGAGTTGCAACACATCTGGATTATATCCAGTGGGGGAAGGCTGTTTTTGTGAGCTCCCACCACACTGGATTATTTTCCAGTCCACATTAAATGTTCACATTGATTAAGTTTCCTGAAAATGGCCACAATGGATCAAGGGTGGCATGAGAGATCATGTGACACACCATTTTAGATATTCCATAGCTTGAGAACAATGAAATAAATGGATATATTGACATGACTGTAATTGAGCCAAATTAGTTTCTATTGGTGCATTTGCCTGTGACCCTCAAAATTATCTCCAGAATTGGAAACACAGGATCCTCCTGGGAAGATTACTGAACTCTGAAGCATAGGGGCTTTTTGGCTTCCATGGACAAAGTCAGCGCTGATCTCTAGGAAAGAGACATTATCATCACAACCCAGGACTGAAGGTTTATTGCATCTTTTCACAAACTTTGTCCCTGTTGCTTGTCCATCTGTCTGCATATGAGTGGTGATGGTGGGAAGTTGGGAACCAAGCTTTCTATCTGAATCATAGAATGATAGAATCATAGAGTTCGAAGAGATCACAAGGGCCATCCAGTCCAACCCCATACTGCCATGCAGGAACTCTCAGTCAAAGCACCCCCTGTGACAGATCCAGCTGCTGTTTAAAGACCCCCAAAGAAGGAGACTCCACTACTCTCCGAGGGAGCGTGTTCCACTGTC
>CM034703.1:330698972-330710200 GCA_020142125.1 Phrynosoma platyrhinos
TGTGGATTAACCAGCAGATTTGCCCCCGTGTGATAACGTCCCTGGATACCCAAAGCCATGGAGGCACGGTGGTGTGTGTACTTGGCTGTGCTGCCATTAGAGACAAAGGGATTTCAATGGGGTCTGTGCCACCATTAGGGACAGACCCCGTTGTCTGCAGTGGTGGTGCATGCGCACGGCTCTGCCACCATTAGAGACAATGGGATTCGTTTTCCCTAATGGCAGCGCAGCCACGTTCATGTGGCACCATGGCGGACAACATGGCCTTGCCATCCGCAGATAGTTGAATTCACGGATGGCAAGTCCGCAGATACTGAGGACCAACTGCATTTTTGGGGGGGGGGCAAGTTTTGTTTTCTGTGCAGAGTGCAGAGGGGCAGGCTATAAATAAAAATTATTATTATTATTATTATTCTCCCTAGGGAGAGAAGTAGGCCATTTTTACTATTATTTTTTTCAACCGGGTATCCTGGCTACTTGAGAAAGGAGGGAGCATTCATCAAAGGTGTCAATTCAGCATGAAAGATTCTTAATAAAATGGTTTTTATGGCACCAATCTGTAAGGTGTGGTAGTCAATAAGAATGTGGGACTGTCTGGAGAGAATTTCCTATTGCTTCAGATTAAAAAGTGTGTTTTCAACTGGCAGTCTTCACCATAGGAAGACCGCTGGGATTGTTTCAACGTTTGGTTAAGAGTTTGGGAAGTTGTATAAAATGGCCACTCCACTGTTGACAAAATGGCTACCCTTTTCAGGGGGAAAAAGCAAAGAACAAAATGGCAGTGGGGAATTTCTTGAAAAATTGGGTTGGCAGGGAGAGAAGAGAGGAAGGTCTGAGAGGCATGTTTACACCATGTAGTATTGGGTAAAGTTAGATACTAATGGTGTGTGAGGCAAGAACTTTTGGCAAGGTACCGTGACCCAGCCCCGGGGTCAAAACTAGAAAAATCAAAGTCAATATTTAACTGCACTTAGTCACAAAATGGCTGTTCTTTTGAGGGAAAGACGCAAAGTGCAAAATGGCGGAGTAGGAGGGTTACTAAAGGGGTTTCATCAATAGACAAAGGTTGGTGGGACCGAGGCATGGGACGTTATCACACGGGGAGTTGCGGAGAGAAAGTGGAAATAAACGGGACGAGTGGAAGACTTTAATTTACGAGATTTGTCCCATTCTGCCTTGTCTGATAACTAAATTCTTTCAAATCCTCAAAAATCCCGAAAATGAAAAGATCAGGTTTTCGTTCGAATTAACCCCCTTTTAAGTTCGAATTTAGTTATCAGACGAGGCGGAATGGGACAAATCCCATAAATTATAGACTTCCGCTCATGCCCGTTTATTTCTACTTTCTCCCCGCAACTCCCTGTGTGATAACGTCCATGGTCTGAAAACAAAATTTATGCCAAATAGGCAAAGCTCATGTATTGCGCATGAACCAGGAGTTCTGTTTTGTTTGGCAATATACTATTTCTCAGTCTAGTAACTCAGATTAAAGATTTAGCCTACCCTAGGTTTGGGATAGACTTCTTGGCATTCTCCAAATCAGTTAAACTACAAGTCTCATCATCCTAGCCATCATGGCATGCTCAGACATCCAAAACTCCAGAGTTTCTACTTAATACAGTCAGCCCTCCATATCCACAGATTTTTCATCCACAGATTCTAACATTCACTATTTGAAAATATTTTAAAAATAGATAGATTCCAAAAAGCAGACCTTGAGTTTGCCATTTTATACAAGGGACACCATTTTACTGTGCCATTGTATTTAATGGGACTTGGGTATCCCCGGGAGGTCCAGGAACCAAACCTCAGCGGGTACCAAGGGCCCACCCATTTATTTTTTGTATGTATTTGAAATATAAATACAGAATAAAATGCAAAGCAATTAAAACAATTACGTATCTTAGACTAATAGAACCAATAGAACAAACTAATAGAATCATAGACTAATAGAATTGGAATGAAATGTACATCAAGATCATTTTACAGGAACATGATGTAATTGTCATTTTTTGCATCAAATCCCAATCTGCCATTCTTATGTATGTGTGTTTTAAAAGTAACTAAAAAATGTGAATGAAAATGCAAGGCAAGGTACTTTAAAAAAAATCCTTGGGGGATTGTGGGAGCTGTAATCCAAAACACAGAGATAGATCTAGTGTTGGGGCACTGAGATAAAGGCACTCACAAATTACACTGTAAAATTATTTGTGAATTTCACAAGGTACTTAGTAAAAAACGGGCAGGGCAGATCTTACTTTTTGCTGCTCCTTCCTTAGTGGTGAAGCCCAGAGGGGTAAAAATGCGTTTTAAGTATTTCTTTATCAGACTACAGAGAAATCTTTGCCTTTGCTGCTCCCTCAAGAAGCAGCTAAGGAAGTGTAAAGATGTTACATTATTTTCTTTCTTCCACAAGGCAGGAAGACTTGAAGGCCTTGGCTACGCCTTGTAGTGAAAATGCCGAATCCAGTGGTAGTCAAAGCCATTTCATTAAAAATCCTTTCAGGTGCGTATCCAAAGTTGAAAAGTCTGCAAGATCAAAGCAAATAACCACCCAGGAGTTTTACTGCAGTCTGCTAGGAAATTGATGCACAACATCCACACACACACATACCCCCATCTAAAGACTTTCTGTATTTCAGAGTCTCAGTCAGATGATGAAAGGATGGGATTCATAATGAGATGCTGAGTCAAATGCCAGGGTCACATGTATTTAATTTAGACAAAAACCAGAGCCAGTGTGGTGTAGTGGTTTGACTCTGGAGATCAGAGTTCGAATCCCCACTTGGACATGGAAAACCACATTAGGTGACCTTGGGCAAACCTCACTCTCTCACTGTCAGTCTCAGAGGAAGTCAAGGGGCAAACCCTCTCTGAATAAATCTTGCCCCCAAACCCTCATGATAGATTTGCTTTAGGGTTGTCATAAGTCGTAAAGTACTTGAAGGCGCACAACAGCAAAAACGAGAAAATGTTTGCTATACGAAGGGCGGTTCGACAGTGGAACACACTCCCCCGGAGAGTAGTGGAGTCTCCTTCCTTGGAGGTCTTTAAGCAGAGGCTGGATGGCCATCTTGTCGGGGATGCTTTGATTGGGAGTTCCTGCATGGCAGGGGGTTGGACTGGATGGCCCTTGTGGTCTCTTCCAACTCTATGATTCTATGATTCTATGATATCCCACTGAACTAGAAGCCATCAGTTGTCATGCATGGCAAGTGTGTGGAATTCTTTCAATTTCTCAGTCTGAGAAAACTTTTTGGGAGGGAAGTATTCTGGAGTTGTGTTGTTGTTGTGTGTCTTCAAGTTGTTTTCAACTTATAGTGACCCCAAGGGGGACCCTATGACAGGATTTTATCTGCAAGTTTTGTTCAGAGGGGGCTAGTCATGGATTTCCTCTGAGGACATTACCACACAAGCCCCATTCTCACCACAATCACATTAGTTATGAAAATGGAAACACACAGATTTGAGAACAGCCATTATTACATATTTCTGCAATAGTCTCTGGGCTTTTTCTGTCATCATGCTCTCTTATGCACTCCTCCTTAACTCTGCCTCTCTGCCCTATATCTTTCTTAGCCTGCCTTTTTGCAGCAGGAGCTGCTGCTGCTCCGTCTTCTTGCAATTCCAATGTTATTCTAATGCAATTTAAGTAAAAAGAAAAGAAATAGAAAAAATAAAAATAAAATAAATCAACCTGCTTGGGAATAGGGAGGGGGAGTTGGGATGGGGGAGAGGAGGAGACACTGATACTATGTGACTGCCAATATTGGGACTGCTGAGGCAGCAACATTTCATACCTGAAGACTAATGACACTCCATAGCACGGTATGAAGTGGTATATAAATGAAGCTGCTTTGCTTTACTTTGCTTAATGGGACTCCAGCATGATTGGGAGCTTATTGATGGGTTTCCACTGTCAATGAAAAGGGATGCCCTAACTAATAGCAGCTATGGATCAGAGGTGACGTCATATGATAAGTATCACCAAAGGTGCTATTTTCTGACTTGAATTGTGTTTTACAAGCCACATGTGTTAATCTCCTGAGTGACTTGCCAAAGGTTACCCAGTGGTCTTTCCATGGCTGAATGAGGATACAAATTATAGTCCCCCAGAGTCATAATTCAATACTCAGACTACCTCATTAACATGGCTGTCAGCATTCTGAAGTGGATGAGGCTACTCCAAAACAACCAGCAGGTTCTGAAATTAAAGCTCTCTTTCTTGCAGTAACTAAAGCCTTAGGAGGGGGCATTTGAATCACTTAGAAAGTAAGGATTGAGAGCCAGCTTAATGTAGTGGTTTGAGTGTTCAACTAGGATTCCAGGAGACCAGGGTTTCAATCCGTGCTTGGCCTTGGAAACCCACTTGGTGACCTTGGAATAGTCTCATTCTCTCAGTCCAGGAGGAAGGCAACGGGAAATCTCTGAAATCTCTAGGCTGTGGAACACACTCCCTTGGAGTGTAGTGGAGTCTCCCTCTTTGGAGGTCTTTAAACAGAAACTGGATGGCCATCTGTCGGGGATGCTTTGATTGGGAATTCCTGCATGACAGGGGGTTGGATTGGATGGCCCTTGTGGTATCTTCCAACTCTATGATTCTATGAATAAATTTTGCCAAGAAACTCCAGTGAAAGAGCTGCAATAAATCAGAGTCAACTTGAAGGCACATCACCAGAAACAAGACAAGTTACAATGAACTTTCATAACATATCTGTCACTTTATTGCATATGCCAGCAGCTGGGCAAGTGCAACCCATCTGCATCCCGGACCTCAACCGTGATTATCCAGTTGATTTTCAAAAAATAAATCAGTTTTTGATTTTGAAGTTTTTGAAAAGCTGCGGGATAAGTGCAGCTGAGGTCCAGGATGCAGATGGGTTGCACTCACCTGGTTGCCAGCACATGCGATAAAATCTGATTTTGTCTTTACAATTGTGAAGCTATCGTGGCAGCATTTGTCCATGCAATAATCACCTAAGTTTGCAGCAACTGAAGTAAATTGAGAAGAAAGGAGGAAAGTGGGAGGAGACATTTTTAAAAGAGTTAAAATAGGAGGATGATAGAGAATTAATTGGGACTGTACCTGGCAAATTGAGACAGATGGGAGGGTATGTCACAATCCTCATTGATGGTGCTGGTTTTTGCTTTCTCTTTGCAGGTGTCTTTGAGATTGCAGGTGTAAGTGTCTCTGTGGCTCCGCTCGCTGTTCCATTTTTATGTACTGCTGTTGTAGCTGCGGGTGCTGCATATATTGTGCACAAAGTCCGCAACCATGGAAATAGTAAGTCAATGGCCACTGGTGTCAAAACTGTTATGTAGATCCAGCAAGTTATACTGGACCAGCAGAATTAGACTGAACATGTCCCTCCACTTTCAGGGCTGGGACTTTCAGGAAATGGGGTGGTCTCAGCTTTTCTGTTTAGCCCTGAGGTTATCAGTAATTGGCTTCCACAATCCTTTAGCACTAGGCACGTTGGTATATGCACCAACCACAGAGGCAGAACAGCTAGAAATTGACAGCACACCAACATAGGACATCAAGCTGATTATTGGAGATTGGAATGCTAAAGTTGGAAGCCAACAATCTATTCAATGCTAACACATTTTTCATATGACCAGAAAGAAGGCTATACACATGGACATCACCAGATGGCCAACACAAAAACCAAATAGATTATATAATTAGATGTAAGAGATGTTGAAGCTCCATACTGGTAGCCACAATTACACTGGCGCTAACTGTGGTTTGTTGTTGTTGTTGTTTACTTTTCTCAAGTCAATCTCAACTCATGGTGGCCCTATGGATGAGACATCTCCAAGACCCTCTGTCCTTCACTGCTCTGCTTAATTCCTGCAACCCCATAATACCCGTGACCTCCTTAATAGAGTCCATTCATCTAGCATGTGGCCTTCTTCTCTTCCTACTTTCCTCCACCTTTCCCAGCATTATTGTCTTTTCCAAAGAGTCCTCCCTTCTCATGATGAGACAACAGTCTCAGTTTGGTCATCTTGGCTTCCAGGGAGTTTTCTGGCTTGATCTGCTCTAGGACCCACTTGTTTGTCCTTTTGGCAGTCCATGGAATCCTCAGCACTCTTCTCCAGCACCACATTAGAGATGAATTGAGTTTCTTCCTATCATCTTTTTTAACTGTACAACTCTCACATCTATACAAGGTAATAGGGAATATAATGGCTTGTATGATTCTAACTTTTGTGCTGAGTTGTATATCTCTGCATTTTAGAATCTTTTCTTGTTCTTTCATAGCCACCCTTCCCATTCTTAGTCTTCTCCTAACTAAGACTAATCTCACCCTTCTCCCAGGACTGGGCCTCAGGGTGGCTTACAACATTAAAAAATACAATTAAAAACATACAAAGATAGCACATTAAAACAGAATTAAATTACTACAATAATTAAAAACAAGTGACAAATCCTTTAAAAAAGATAAAAAATATGAAAATACATTAAAACAATATGTATTTTCTGTGACAATGTGGGCAGGAAAAAAAATATTTTTTTCCTGCCAGCATTGCATCTGTATGGAGCTGTCCATCAAAGCTATTCCAAGTGGTCAGGGGCCTTTTACACACTCAGAAAATACAGACAACTCAGTGGCATGCTGTGAAAAATTTGCATGGCACTTTGCAGATAAAGTCACTCAGATCCGCTCCGACTTGAATGCTGTAGTTGATACAGTGCCAGTGGATGTAACCTTGGCACCCGTCTGTCCAGTGTTAATGAATGCTTTTCAACTTGTGCAGCCTGGTGATGTGGACAGGATCCTTGGAGAGATGAAAACCACAACATGTGTCTTAGATCCTTGTTCTTCTTGGCTTATTAGACAGGCCAGAGGAGGACTGGCTGAGTGGGTGAAGGAGATAGTCAATACCTCCTTAAAACAACGCAAAGTTCCATCTTGCCTAAAGGAGGCAGTTGTGAGACCTTTGTTTGAAAAAGGCCATCTCTGAATCCTCCTATAATGGATAATTATTAGCCAGCATCCAACCTATCATTTCTGGGCAAGGTACTGGAACGTGTGATGGCTTCTCAACTCCAGGGGTTTCTAGATGAGACAGGTTATCTAGATCCATTTCAGTCTGGTTTCAGACCAGGCTATGGAACAGAGACAGCTTTGGTGGATGACCTACCCAGGGAACTAGACAAGGGGGAGTGTGTTCCTATTGGTTCTACTGGACCTCTCAGTGATTTTTGATACTATCGACCATGGTATCCTTCTGGGCTGCCTCTCTGGGATGGGACTAAGAGGTACTGTTTTACAGTGGCTCTGTTCCTTCCTGGAGGTGCAAACCCAGAAGGTAGTGCTGGGGGACTCCTTCTCAACCCCTTGGCCCTCCGGGTTCTGTGTTGTCCCCTATGCTATTTAACATATACATGAAACCGCTGGGAGAGGTCATCTGGAGTTTTGGGATTAGGTGCCATCAATATGCAGATGACACCCAACTCTAATATTCCTTTCCAGCCTAATCCAAGGAGGCTGTCCTAGTCCTGTCATCAGTAATGGACTGGATGAAGGCAAACAAGTTAAAACTTAATCCAGACAAGACAGAGGTGCTCCTGGTCAGTCGGAAGGCAGATCAGGGAATAGGGATCCAGCCTGTGTTAGATGGGGTTACACTCCCCCTGAAGATGCAGGTTCGCAGTTTGGGGGTACTACAGACTCAGCTTTGTACCTGGAGGCCCAGGTCTCTACAGTGCTTTTGCACATTTAAAGCTTGTGTGCCAACTGCACCTGTTTCTTGATATGCCGGATCTGGCCACGGTGGTACACGTCTTGGTTACATCCCATTTGGACTACTGTAACATGTTCTATATGGGGCTGCCCTTGAAGAGTGTTCAGAAACTTCAGCTGGTCCAAAGAGCTGCAACCCAACTGAGGCAGGTTACACAGACCACACAATGCCCTGTTGAAACAGCTTTATTGGCTATCAGTTTGTTTCTCGACACAATTGGCTATGACCTATAAAGTCCTATATGGCTCAGATCCAGGCTATTTGGTAGACCGTATCTCCCTGTATGAACCAGCCCAGGCTCTGAGATCCTCAGGAGAGGCCCTTCTCTCAGTCCTACCACCATCACAAGCATGGTTGGTGGGGACACAAGAGAGGGCCTTTTCTGTGGCTGCCCTGGACTGTGGAACTCCCTGTCCAGAGAGGCCAGAATGGTTCCCTCCTTGTTGGCCTTCTGCTGGCAGACTAAGACCTATCTGTTTTGTAATGAAGACCCTGAACCTAGGGAATTACTAAAGTCCAAGTCTTCTATGGAATCTTTTTATCCTTGTTTACGGAGGTGGCTAGAGAAGAGACTGATATAGAGGCAAAGTTTTCCAATGGACTATAATTTATTTGGGGATTCAAGCATACAAAGACACTCTAACATAAATGCATACACACAAGAACTCAGGAGTAAAGTAGTTAGCTTGGATAGGAAACACAAGGCTTTTTAATGGTGATAATTCCCTGAATGGAGGCTGCTCCAACAATGAATTAAGATAGATAGACTCAACCAAAAAAGGACAATAGGTGGAGCTGGAGACTCTAGTCATAGATCACAATGGCACAGGGCCACCAAGAAATCTATCCAGATAACATCAGTGCCTGAGATTTTGGGGAGCATTTATATTCTTAAGCCTAGATTGAGGCGAAGAGTTGCTATTGTATATCAAAGGATTCTGATTGCTATGCTTTGAAGTAGACAATTTCCAAAAGAAGGGAGATAGGATGCTGATGTTATCTCGTTTTCAGCCGGACACATCCTAGCTGGCACTCATAAATCTTCTAGGTGTGAATGTCCTCCTTTGCAGCTCCTAGACCTGGCCTTTTTGATCTGCAAATGGTTGTAAATGCAGATATGACTCTGTTTGGAGTGTCTACGTTATATGTCCACTTTGAGCTCATGGCGATGAAGGCTTCTTTCAGCATAGAGCTATGACAGGGACCCAAAGGAGTCTTGATATCAAACCAATCATCGTAACAGTTTAGATAGGCTTTTAAAATAGAATGTTTGTAAAGGACCAGCTTGGGATGTTGCTTCATTTTAAAGTCTTTTAAACTGTTTTATCTTTTTAAAATGTATTTTATTCTTTTAATAGCTATCTATTTTAATATTGTAATAATTTAATTCCTTCTTAATGCACCCTTTTCTCTGTTTTTAATTGTATTTCTCTTTTAATATTGTTGAGCCACTCTGAGTCCCTGTTCTAGGGAAAGAGTGGGATAATAATAATAATAATAATAATAATAATAATAATAATAATAATATCTTGCCTAAGAAAACCCTATGAAATTCATTGAAGGTACGTGCACACATGGATTTTTTTTTCTAAAAAAGAGGCTTTGTTAGCTGAAGTATGTCTGCACTGTAATTTTTGCTGGTGTATTATGCATCTAAGTTTATATGTACCAATTAGGATATCTGGATGAATATGACTATCCCCTGATTATCTATATGAAAGTGTTAATGTATACATAAATATGCAGACACAGACACATATGTGCCCCAGGCTGTGGTTTTAATATGTATGCTTTCAATTTAAAATAAAATTGTAATATTTAAAGGTGCTTTTTTTAAAAAAATTAACTGCATATTTCTCCTTTTCCCCTCATTTTTTTTTTATAGAGTATGACTGAATAGCTGGAGATGCATGGGCAGGATGCCTCCGGACACAAACAAGATCAAGCTCCCGACTTGGCATTGCTTTCTTTGAGCTGGTCTGATAATTAACAATAGTCATTAATCAGTAGTTCTTCTTTCAGTGAGACTTTGGCAGCTTGGTGATTTCTCCACATCTGTTATTTTCAAATGTAGAATGAGTTCAGTGCTTTGCTCCATTTTAATCTTTTTTTACTAATTAACATCTGGATTAATGCATAAGGTGTTCTTTCTCTTTATTGTGTCTGTGTGTTCTGTGTGGATAGTGTGACTAAACAGGCAAACTCAAGACACAAAACATTTAGTGCATTGACTGGTCCCTTGCGAGCTCCTTTGAAGTTCAGACTAGAGCACAGAGCAGTTTCACCATCCCGCTGACACTGGAAACTGGCCTACCCAGAATAATGAGGATGGTCAGCAAGATGCAGCGAGAAAACTCTGCCCAAGCACCTCGAGTACAGATGTTATGGTTAAAACGTATGGCAGACAGTGACAGAGGCTCTGTGTCATCCCTGGGAGCACTGGATTGGGGCTGCAGCAACTACACGCTGCGGCCCCGATGCGGCTTTTGGCCACTCCAAAAAGACCTGGAAAATGCCGCTCCTTTTTGGAGAGGCAAAAAGCTGCCCTTAGTGCCACTGCCATGGCTCTTTTGCACTGTGCCAACAGGGCGCCCTGATGCCATGCACCTTGCGGTGAGGCATGCGGTGTGATGGCGGTGATGGGGCAGAGTTGGGGCGGCCGGTGTGCAGTCGCCCAGCCCCAACTCCTTCCCCAGGCTGGCTGCACAGGCCCTCAGTAACACTTAGAGGTCCCCAAAGACCTTCTTTTCCAATAGCTGGGCAAGGGGGAAGAATCTCAGGGTGAAAGCTTTGTCTTGAAAGGTATTTGTTATCTCCCTTCAACTCAGCTCTGACTTAATGGTGACTCTGTTACAGAGTTTTCTTGGCAAGATTTCTTCAGAGGGGTTTGGCCATTGTCTTTCCCGGTGGCTGAGAGTGTATGACTTGCCCAAGGTCACCCAGTGGGTTTCCATGGCTGAGCGTGGATTTGAAGCCTGGTCTCCTAGAGCAGGGGTAGGCAACCTTTCCCCTTTAAGGGCTGAGGTACTTCAGCTCCCAGAAGCCTCAGCCATGTTGGCCAATAGTCCCATGTTGGCCAATAGCTCCTGGCATTCTGGGAGCTGAAGTCTCTCGGCCCTTAAAGGGGAAAGGTTGCCTACCCCTGTCCTAGAGTACAGTGCAACACTCAAACCACTATGCCACACTGGCTGTCCTTTGGAAAATGTGCTTGTGTATGTGTATATACATATACATAACATATACATATAGGCCTGATTGGTAGCCCTCAAATACAATAGATTTATTGAATCAATGGAATTTACCAATGTGTTGACTCACAATTCAAAAATTGATTCAGTGAGTCAACACTACCTGGCCTGGAATTAAACAATACGATTCAGGGTATTTTACATCCAGATAATCATAAGCCAGGGGTAAGCAACCTTTTTGAGCCGGGGGCCAGGTTGATGTCCCTCAGACAATGGGGGGGGGGG
>CM034703.1:330875839-330894207 GCA_020142125.1 Phrynosoma platyrhinos
TTGCCATTGCCACTGCCATCCTCTGAGGCTGAGAGAATGTGACTTGCCTAAAGTCACCCAGTGGGTTTCATGGCATCTTATTCATGCATAATTTCTTCTGTGGAAGCAATTGAACTTTTGGGTCTGATGTAGCTGCAATCAAGTTTGCAAAAGCAGAGTTGTGTATGGAAACACATCACCCATGCATATTGCACAGGGATGAGCTTTCCCCTGGGAATTAAATACACGTTTGTGCATTTGGTTGTACATTTGATGTCATAAGTCAGTTGCACAATGTTGCCATTCAACACAAGGATTGCAGAGCATGATTAATGCCTAGTTCTACATGTAGAGATGTGTTTCACAACCATGATGTAGGATCTCAGCCTTTGGCTGCTTGGAAAAATGTACTTGGCTGGCATCCAAAGTGAAAAGAAAATATCAGTTGTGCATATCTTAAAAAATCTGCCATCTTAGTTTGCCCAATATTATCTACTTTTCGATTGGACTTCCAAAATCTTGAGCAGAGTTGTTCCTAGTTGGTCAATTGGCTACATTTATTTGGAAATGCCAGAAATCACAACTATGATTTTCTACGTGTAAACTAGCCAAACCTGCCTTTGATTGTTGGTCATCAGAAGCTGC
Source organism: Phrynosoma platyrhinos (assembly GCA_020142125.1). Lineage (NCBI taxonomy): Eukaryota > Metazoa > Chordata > Lepidosauria > Squamata > Phrynosomatidae > Phrynosoma > Phrynosoma platyrhinos. The sequence goes on from CM034703.1 coordinate 330,876,464, forward strand.
TTAATACTATTGGAAAGTTTGGCCTCCACATTGTATTTTCTATTTTTGTTGATCAAAGCAGGAGTTTAATTTGGTGCCTTACCTGATTTGGAGTTCTTGATCCTCTCTCACTAGATTTTACTTTTATTTCTTTCAGATGACAGAAGGGAGAATAAGAAAGACAGAAAGCAAGAGAAGATGAAAACTGAAGAAAAGCAAGAGGAGGAAAATTTTATTGCTTTTGAAAAGCACAACTGTCATGAAATTCCAATATCCAAAGAATGTCCTGAAGGGAAAAAAGAAGTTGCTCACATGTCAGAGGAACTGTTGATATGCTCTGAGTGTGGAGAGAGCTTTAGCCCGGAGATGTACCTAATTCATCAAAGATTTCACATGGGAGAGGAAGCATTTGCATGCTTGCAGTATGGAAGGCCATTTGTTTCATCTTCAGACCTTAATGAGAATCAGAGATACCAGAAAAGGGAGAAGCCTTACAAATGTATGGAGTGTGAAAAAAGTTTCTGCTGGAGCTCACACTTTAAAAGACATAAAATGAATCACACAGAGAAGGAGCCCTATAAATGCTCTGAGTGTGGAAAGCAATTCATTTACAAGTTTCATCTTAACTCTCATCAAAGAATCCACACAGAGGGAAAGCCTTATAAATGTTTGGTGTGTGGCCAAAGCTTTGGTCAGAGCAATTATCTTAAATCACATCAAATAATTCATACAGGGGAAAAGCCATATAAATGCTTAGCATGTGGAAAAAGTTTCAATCAAACCAAATACCTTAAAATCCACCATAGAATTCACACAGGGGAGAAACCATATAAATGCTCTTTCTGTGGAAAGAGTTTCACACGCAGGTCAGATCTGCGATTGCATCACAGAATCCATACTGGTGAAAAGCCATTTAAATGTTTAACATGTGGAAAGAGTTTCAATCGAAGTACAGTCCTTAGAGTACATCAAAGAACTCACACAGTGGCAAAAATCTATATATGCCTGGTATGTGGAATGAAGTTCAGTCATAGTTTAAGTCTTATTTTACATCAAAGACAGCACACATGGGAGAGGACCTATACATGTTCAGACTGTGGAAAAACCTTCAACTGGAGCTCAAATCTTAAAAGACATCAAAAAATTCACACTGGAGAGAAACCCTATAAATGCTCTGAGTGTGGGAAGCAATTCAGACGCAACTCAGACCTTAGTTTGCATCAGAGAATCCATACAGGGGAGAAGCCGTATAAATGCTCAGAATGTGAAAAGAGTTTCAGTGATAGTAGAAGGCTGAAACAACATCAAAGAACTCACACAGGGGAGAAGCCCTATAAATGTTTGCAGTGTGGAAAAACCTTTAGTCACAGTCAGTACCTCAGATTGCATCAAAGGATTCACACAGGTGAGAAGCCCTATAAATGCTTTGTGTGTGGAAAAAGTTTCAGTCACAGCATAAGCTTTAAATGGCATCAAATAATTCACACTGGCATCAAACCATATAAATGCTCAGAGTGTGAAAAGAGCTTCAGTCATAGCATAAGCCTTACTTTTCATCAGAGAATCCACACAGGGGAGAAGCCCTATAAGTGTTCAGTATGTGGGAAAAGCTTCTGCTGGAGTTCAAACCTTAAAAGGCATCAAATGAATCATGCGGAGGAGAAGCCCTATAAATGTTCTGAATGTCCGAAGCAATACAGCACCAAGTCAGATCTTACTATGCATCAAAGGATCCATACAGGAGAGAAGCCTTATACATGTTTGGTATGTGGAAAGAGTTTCTCCCAGAGCCCATATCTGAAATCACATCAAAGAATCCACACAGGGCAAAAGCCCTATCAGTGCTCTGAATGTGGAAAGTGTTTCAGTCAGAGTTCACACTTCACTGCCCATAAAAGGATCCATAGTGGGGTGAAACCCTATCAGTGCTCAGAGTGTGGAAAGAGTTTCAGTCAGAGTTCATACTTCAGTGCTCACCAAAGAATCCATACAGGAGAGAAGCCGTTCAAATGTTCAGAGTGTGGAAAGAGCTTTGGTCACAGCACACACCTCAAAAGACATCAGCGAATTCACACAGGGGAAAAGCCACATGTATGTTCTGTATGTGGAAATCAATTCAGTCGTAAGTCAGCCCTTGAGTCACATGAAAGAATCCATACTGGTGAGAAACCCTATAAATGTTCTGAGTGTGGAAAGAACTTCAGTCGTAGCACAGACCTTAAAACACATCAAAGAATCCACACAGGAGAAAAGCCATACAAATGCTCATACTGTGGACTTGGTTTCATTCACAGCTCTCATTTTAATATACATCAAAGGATCCACACAGGAGAGGAGCCCTATAAATGTTCAGATTGTGGAAGGTGCTTCAGCCGGAGCACACACCTTAAAAGACACCAGCTAATTCACACAGGTGAGAAGCCGCATGAATGCTCTGAGTGTGGGAAACATTTTGTTCGCAAGTCAGATCTTCAGTTGCATCAAAGAACCCATACTGGAGAGAAGCCGTATCAGTGCTCAGAATGTGGAAAGAGTTTCAGTCAGAGTACGCTGCTTAGAAGACATCAAAGAACTCATACAGGGGATAAGCCATATGAGTGCTCAGAGTGTGGAAAGTGTTTCAGTGACAGCCGAATCCTTAAAGTACACATAAGAATCCACACAGGGGAGAAGCCCTACACATGTTCGGAGTGTGGAAGGAGCTTCACTCAGAGTGCACCCCTGAAAAGACATCAAAGAATCCACACAGGAGAGAAGCCCTACAAATGTTCTGACTGTGGGAAGTGTTTCAGTCACAGCACACCTCTTAAAAGACATAAAAAAATTCACCTTAACAATGAGTGGAATGTGGAAAAGTCTTCAGTTAACTCTCATCACTTAATTTTAAAAGATTTGACTCCAAGGGAAAGCAGCATGTAAATATTCAGGGTAGATGGGGTATTCTGGTGCAGGTTTGTGTGTGGCTTTAAAAAAAACCTCTCTTTTTTTTTTCTTCCTTTCCTTTCCTTTCCTTTCCTTTCCTTTCCTTTCCTTTTTTGCTTAATAACCCACAGAAAATTCATACCAAGTGCTTAAATGCATTTAACATCGTAGAAACCTCTCTCAGCATGGCTGAGTGCGGACAGTGAAATTCAGATGGAGCCAGCATCCTACAAGATCCCTTAATCTTGTGACTAGACCCACTAGGTTGCCTATGATTAACAAACTTGCCTTTCAGTTATGTGAGCCCAAACTTCCACAAAGGTACACTCATGTATGCCTGTCTGCTCAAGATGTATTTTTGTAAAACAGTGTAGTTCATTTTGGAACCTAGTGTTTTTCTTCTTCATAGAATTGCACTGAGAGAATTTTCTCCCTGTCCTATTGGCCATAGTCAAAGTTAACAGCAATTATATCCATATCCATATCTAGCCAGGCTATCTGAAGGCCCATATATTCCCATGTAACCTTGTCCAGGCTTTGAGATCTTTTCAGGAAGTCCCAACTAGAAGATAGAGAATGTGGAAAGAGCCAGTGTAGTGTAGCGGTATGAGTGTAGGACTAGGTCTCTAGAGCTCAGGGTTCAATTTCCCACTTGGCTGTGGAAACCCACTGGGTGACCTTGAGTGAGTCACACTCAGCCCCAGAAAACCCTGAGATAGCTTCACCTTAGGGTCACTGTTAGAAATGACTTGAAGGCACACAACAACAAAATCAGAAGACAAGGTTGATATGGACATGAGAGAGGGCTCTTCGTGACTGCATCCAGGCTTTGCAACTCATTTCATTGAAAGGCTAGGCTGGTGCCTCCCTGTTGCTTTTTCTCTGCTAAGGAAAGGCATTTTAAAAAGCAACAATAACCAGTCAGGTTTAAGGAGAGTGATTTGGCTTAGCATGGAAAGAGATTGTAACCTCGTGGATGCTGTACCTTTCTTTTATTGAGGAGTTGGGGGAAAAAACAAAGTCATACCAGACTACCCTTTTTAAAATAAGTTAAATGCTTGCAAAATTGGAGATTAGAAAATAGAAACTTTGCACAAAAACCATATGGCTGTCTAGAAACAGGTTTTGTTTTGCACAAAGAAGAGGGTTTTTTGTGTGCAGTTCTCATAAGAAACCCCTAATGTATGTTTCTGTGCAGAATAATTTCCCAAAACACATCAGGATGTGCAACTACGCTGTAAGAAATTGTGCAGAATTCTCCCCAGTGTTTTATTCTTCCTGACCAGGTTTGCTGAGTAATGGTAAACCCATTTTTAACAAAGAAACAAATAACAGCCAATAATGTTTTTTGTGGGTTTTTCAGGCTGTGTGGCCATGTTCTAGAAGAGTTTCTTTCTGATGTTTCGCCAGCATCTGTGGCTGGCATCTTCAGAGAAAAATAAACAGCCAATATTGATTCCATCCCTAAGTATAAGTAGACCACAAGTGAAACCTGAATCAATAGTGTGATGTGGTAGCAAAAAAGTCAATACAATTCTAGGCTGCATCAGCAGGAGTATAGTATCCAGGTCAAGGGAGATGGTATTCCTACTCTTATCTCTGGTCAGGCCTCTCTTGGAATACTGTGTCCAGTTCTGGACACCACAGTTCAGGGAGAACATTGATAATCAGGACACTGATAAGCATGTCCAGGGAAGGACAACCAAGATAGAGAAACATAGAATTGGAAGAGACCACAAGGGTCATCCAGTCCAACCTTATTCTGCCATGCAGGAACTCAAAATCAAAGCATCCCATGTGACAGATGGTCATCCAGCCTCTGTTTAAAGACCTCCAAAGAAGGAGACTCCACCACACTCCGAGGGTGTGTCTTCCACTTTCGAACAGCTCTCACTGTCATAAAGTTCCTCCTAATGTTGAGGTGGAACTTCTTTTCCTGTAGCTTGCATCCATTGCTCCAGGTCCTGTTCTTTGGAGCAGCAGAAAACAAGATAGCACCCTCCTCAATATGACATCCATTCAAATATTTAAAGAGGGCTATCATATCCCCTCTTAACCATCTCTTCTTCAGACTAAACATTCCCAGTTCCCTAAGTCTTTCCTCATAAGGCATGGTTTCCAGACCCTTCACCATTTTGGTTGCACTCCTCTGGACACACTCCAATTTTTCAACATCCTTTAAAAGGTCTCAGAACCAAACCTTCTGAGGAATAGTTGAGGGAGCTGGATCTGTTTAGCCTGGTGAAGATAAGTTTGAGAGGTGAGAGGGTAACCATCTTTAAATAACTGAAAAGGTGTCATGTAGAAGATGGAGTGAGCTTGTTTACTGATGTTCCAGTGGCTGAAATCTAAAATGGTGGATTCGAATTACTAGAAAGGAAATTCCACGTCATGGTTAGTAATATCTTCTTGAAGACAAGCTGTTTGACAGTGGAGAAGTAGTGGACAATCCTTCTTTGGAGCTCCTATTAAGGAATTATTTTATTTTATTGTGCTTGCTATGTCTGGTTCTTTTTGAATCTCACTTGGTCCACTTAGCTATATGTCCTTAGTTCCCACCTTTAATTATGCTCTAAGTAGGAATCTATCCTGAGCAAAAGGGATGTGTGTTACATGGGGTGTTGAAGTAAGAATCTTCATTGTTGTTGCTATTTGCCATCCAGTTGGCTTCCACTTCAGTTGACAATGAATGAGACATTTGCAAGAGCCCCAATCATCAGCAGCCCTGCTCAGGTCTTGCAAACTCAGGACAGCTGCATTTTTCTTTGATTGAATTCATCCACCTATAATGTGGTTCTCTACTTTCCCTACTGCCTCCCACTTTACCAAGCATTATTGAGTCCCATGAAACCTCTTCCTTATAGTAATGAATGAAGTATTTGCCCCAACTGTGAGGAGGGCACATTACTGCAGGAAAATATTTTGGAAAGATAAAAGACAATGAATAGAGGAAATCAAGAGTCAATACATCTGATCACAGTCCCATCACAATGAGCCTGAAAACAAGAAACGAGGAATTTAAATGGAAATTAAATGAACCATTGTTACAAGATGAGAAGATAATTCAAGATGCAAAACAAACTTTAGAATATTTCTTTGAAGAAAATATGGATAAAGATACACCATTATACATTGTGTGGGATACTAGTAAGGCAGTTATGCAGAGATTTTTTCTACAAAAATAAGCAGAGGAGGAGGAAGAGAAGGAAAAACTAATGAAACCAAAACTCTAGCTAAAGAACTAAAACTAAATCCATCAAAGACCAATTTAATTAACTAACTAAAGACATTACAGAAATAAATCTCTATGAAACTGGTAGCAAAAGTGGAAAATAAGAATGGGAGAACAGATGAACTTTGAATTCACTGACAAACCTGGGAAATGGTTAGCACTGATTCTAAGGAAAGAAAGAGAGAAGAAAATAATACTTAATATAAGAGAGGCCAAGGAAAGAGTGACAGAACAGCTAAAATAAAATAAAAAATCTTTCAGAATTATTCAAACTTATTTTTTCAAGAAAAAAAATCACAAGATAAAATACTTACAACTTAGAAATATACCAAAGATCCCCAAAAGCAAACAGCAAACCTGGACCAAAATATTATTGTAGCTGAAGTTGTAGAAACTATCAAGAAATGTAAAAGTGGTAAAGTCCAGGTCCAGATGGATTCACCATAAATTACTACAAAAAGTTTACCGATCAATGAGAAACCCCCTTACAACAAACAATGAATACAGTTATAAAAGAAGGCTATCATAGCTGCACACTCCACTCATGGTCCTTCGCTGCTGGGTTCTGCAGTGCTGCCAGCACATACAACTGCACAAGGTGCTAAAGAAATACTCAGAATCACCATGTTTAATTTACAGAACTTTACTACTAAATATATACTGCACTATATACACAATGATGACTTTCCAACCAACTGTATAGAGATCTTGTAGCAACTTTGAGACTAACTGAAAGAAGGAAGTTGGCAGCATGAGCTTTCGTAGATTTCAGTCTACTTCCTCAAATGCATCTGAGAAACTAGACTGAAGTCTACGAAAGCTCATGCTGCCAATTCCTTTCTTTCAGTGAGTCTCAGTGGTGCTACAAGATCTCTCTACATACTGATTCTACATACTAACATGGCTATATCTTTGAATTTCCAACCAACTGTCCACTACTCAGTAACCCACACTGTCCATAGGTCATGCCCATATTTATACACATTGTTCATGGCATGATTTCCCCTCACAGATCCCCGCAATTGCCCCTTGCATCAGTCTGTTGAGTCAACCTGGGCATGTCCTCCTAGTGGAGCGATGATGACACTCCACCATGGTGCAACCTTTCCAGATGTTACATCAGCCAGCTGCCATATTCTATCCTGTGAAATTCTTAGTGTTATACATCCACACATACACTGACATGGGCAGACCAAATTCATGGGGATTCACAATCATCACCTTAATTCCTAAGGCAGATAGAGACCACACTAACCCTAAGAACTATGGGCCAATATCTATGTTAAATGCAGACTACAAAAATCTCTGCATCTCTCTTAGCAGAGTGACTAAAGAAAATACTACAAATGTGAATACATGAAGATCAAAGTGGATTTATTCCTGAGCGACAATGTGTGATAACATATGCTGTATATTAGATATTACTGACTATTTTGAAAGAAAATGTGGGCTGAGGCAGATGCATAGCCCCAAACCAGCAGTTGGCAGGAGTGGATTAAATCTTCCTAAAAGGGCTGGCTCTTGTAGGCTTGGTGGAGCACTGGAATCAGGTTGACAGTATTTGGGTAAAAATGGCAGGAGACGGAAAAAATGATGACATCCTGATATTTCTGGATAGAAAACTCTGACAAGAATGTAAGGTCCAACAGTTTCTTTTCCTGGCTTGCTTACAAATTTCATTTTCTAGAAAGAGGATGAGGCAACAATAGGATCACCCATCTTGGATGGGAGTCTCACCAACAGGAATGGAGGGGAGATCCATGAATATGACCAAGCCGTGAGAGTTGTTATACTTAATAAAAGGAATGTAGAATGTACTTAAGAAACACAGTCTAGACATTTACTGGGTGGGATCACATGGTCAGAAATATCCAAAGGGAAAGGACTTGATGATGTATGTGTGAAAAGGAAGAAAAGTGGGAGATACCTGTATGTTTTGCCTGGAGAAAACTGGGAGGTAACATGGACATCTTTGGTTATCTGCTGTCATGTGTGAAAGGCAGAGCCAGATTGTTTTCAAATGTCTAGAGTTTAGGACCTTATCCAGTAGCTTCTATTGGAAGAAAGATTCCCATTAAACATCAGGAGGAAAGTCTGAATGGAAAGAACTCTTTGACTGAGAATTGACTGGAAGATGGTGAGCTCTCTATCAGTGATGGTTTTTCAACAGAGTTTGGATTACTACCTCCTGGGAGTGCTTTAGCTGGACATTCCTGCATTGGCATAAGGAGGTTGGACTGATTTCATTAATTCATTCATCTATTGAATGTATACCCTGCCTTTCTTCTGGCAGCTTACAAAAATGCAAAATAAGATTCAGCTGGAAAATGGTCAACTTTAAAGAGAGAAAGACAGCTCTTTAAAAGGCATTAATAACCAGATGTCTACACCTATGGTCAATGGTGGTAACTTCCATGCCATTGTTTGTAAACCCCATGGTCTCATACAACACCCATGTTTCCTAGTGAATAAAGGATAGCTCACCAAATCAAACCATTTAAATCACTAGTGATATGGCAGTCAATTAGCCAGTTTTTGACATTAGCAAATTAAATTCCAGACCAAGCATTCTAAGTCCCGCTCCAAAGTAAAAGGAGGGGATGAGACCAGACAGCCGTTCATCTCTTCCTTCTTAGAAAGTTAAGCAAATGTTCCATCTTTCTCCAGTGGGTTTCTCCATCATAGGGCCATTATCCTCCTACTCTGCCATTGAGGTGTTCCCTTCCTATTCAACCAGTCTTTCATTCTCTTTTTATGGCAAGAGAGTAAGGGGACTACTTGGTTTCAAAATTGATTTTGTAAAGTCGAAGGCTTTCATGGCTGGCATCCATAGTTTTCTGTGGCTTTTTTTGGGCTGTGTGGCCATGTTCTAGAAGAGTTTCTTGACATTTCACCAACATCTGTGGCTGGCATCTTCAGAGATGAAGCTCTGAAGATGCCAGCCACAGATGCTGGTGAAACATCAAGAAACTCTTCTAGAACATGGCCACACAGCCTGAAAAACCCACAAAAAACAGAATTTTATTTGCAGGGACTCAGGTGGCATTCACACTGAAGAAATAATCCAGTTTGACACCACTTTAATTAATAGTATTTTAAGGGGGTGGGATTGTGGGCTACGGAATGTATATTTTAATGTAAGCTGCCCCGGTTGCGTTATGCAGAGGGGCGGAGTAAAAATAAAATTTATTATTATTATTATTATTATTATTATTATTATTATTATTATTATTATTATTACGAGACATTTCTAAGCCCCCCTGTCCTTTAACAGAGGCTAGATGGCCATCTGTCAGGGATGCTTTGAGTTGCTGCATGGCAATGGGGTTGGATTGAATGGCCCTTGTGGTCTCTTCCAACTCTATGATTCTATGATTCAAGTCGTTTCTGGCTTATGGCGACTATAAGGTGAGCCTATCACCAGGTTTTCTTAGCAAGATTTGCTCAGAGGAAGTCTGTCATTGCCTTCCCCTGAGTCTAACAGAGTTTGACTTGTTCAAAGTCACAGAGTTTAATGGCTGAACTGGAAATCAAACCCTGGTCTCCAGAGTTGTACTCCCAACACAAAAACTACACCATGCTCTCTCCTAGCAGAAGGATACACATCCCAAATTAGACTAATTATTTTAAAAACACACTACACATTTATATTGAATAATATTTGATAAGGAAACATTTGATTCAGCTGGGACCTAGTATTTACAGAGATCAGAACTAATTTCTTTGTATAAACCTAGGGATGTTTACAGAAATACGCAGACTCCACTTAGATTGAGCGCATTCAGGAAGTCTGAAGATCTCACATATTTTGCAAGAAAAACAGGTCAAAATAATACATCATTTTGTCCTACAAGTATAAAAAGATTCTAAGACATTTCTCTTCTACAGATCGTATTTCCTTCTTTGCTGCTAGGGAACAATAACTTCACAGAAACAAGGTTTGTTTTAAAATGGAAACAAAGGTCTCCCTTGTCCTTTCACCAGTCTTCAATACAAGTGCTGAGAAACTGGAGAAATGCCACAACAGTATGTTAAAAAGCAAGGAGAAAGCTGCTTCTCTCACACTGCATCTTGGCTTTCTTTCGTCCTTTGAAAAGGCCCCAGGGACGGTTACTTAAATAAGTAGCTAATAGAGAACAGTTCGCTTTTCAAATCTGCTCTTCACTATTTCCAATAGAAACCATCAAAAACTGTCCTCAGATTTTTTCATTAGATTTTCCTTTGTGTTCAGATCTGGCCTCAGCACAATAATGTAGCACTTAGGGATGAAGATACAGCCCAATAGTCCAGCGTTGGAGGCCAAGATGGAGAAGATCTGCACAACTACCATGTACTTCCCCTTGGTGCTCAGGTAGGTTGGGACAAAACATACCCAGACGCTGCAGAAGACCAACATGCTGAAGGTGATCAGCTTGGCTTCATTGAAGGCCCCAGGCAGCTTCCTGGCCAAGAAAGCCACCACCAAGCAGACCACAGCTAGGAGGCCTACATAGCCAAGGGCATTATAGAACATGACCACAGACCCTTCGTTGCATTTCAGTAGGATTTCTCCAGGTTGGGAATGCATGTCCAAGTCAGAGAATGGGGGAGAGGTGCCCAGCCATATGCAACAGATGACAATTTCAACAAAGGAACAGGAAATCACAATGGAGTTTGCCAAGCTCTTCCCGAGGCATCTTCTTACCCTATTCCCCGGCTGTGTAGCCAGGAAGGCCAGCACCACAGTGATCGTTTTGGCCAAAACAGAAGAGACCGCAACGGTGAAGATAATGGTGAAAGCAGTTTGTCGAAGAAAACAAGTTGCTTTCCTTGGCTGGCCAATGAATAGGAAGCAGGACAAGAAAGAAAACAGGAGCGAGAGGAGCAGAAGGTAAGAGAGGTCCCGGTTGTTGGCCCTGACTATCGGAGTCTCTAGGTATTTGATGAAGATAAGTATAACAACAATGGTGCAGAGGGATAAGACTAGTGCAAGGGAAGCCAGGACAATCCCCAAAGGTTCTTCATAAGACAAGAAAGTTATGACCTTGGGGAGACATTGATCTCTTTCTTTGTTTGGATGCTGATCTTCCGGACATTTGATGCAATGTTCTGCATCTAAAGAGAAAGAGATTTAATGACAAATAAATCCATATTCACTCAGCCAAATAAACAAACATAATTCTTTAATCTATTAAAAGATACTGATAAGGAAATACAGAGGAAGAAAATGTTGATGGGAAGCAAAAGTGCTTCATTTCCTCAGGGCTCCCCTACCTTCCTGAGTGGAGATGGTTCCTGCTGGACATGGGTCACAAGCGTAGCAGCAAGGTGGCTGTTCTTCCTGAACTTTTTTGGCATATCCAGGGCAACATCTCTTGGTGCACCTGGAATGAGGCACAGTCTAGCATGAAAGAGAAGGAGTATCAATGAGAAAGTTCTAGGAATATTTCCACCCGCACAGAGGGATAAGACAATTTGTAAAAGACGGATGCTAGCTAAAATTCTGAAACATTTTAATGCAAAATGGTGTATCAGATGGAACACTTGGATGCATTTCTGGGGATTCTTTCTCTAAAGATTGCTATCCTGCTTTTGTACACATAAATATACTGATAGCAACATATAAAATGAAAAGTTGCAATGTATAATAAAGAAATAAACTGTAAGTCCAACACCAAGGAAGAACTGAAGCAATAAAATACACTAGTCATTCAATATAAGAAATGAGTGGCCACTCTAAAGCACCTAAAAGAAATGGAGAAAGAATGGTACATCACCTCTTTTGTTGATGTTGTTGTTGTTAACTGCCCTCAAGTCAATCTCAAGACATGGCGACCGTATGGATGAGGCATCTCCCAGACCCTATGTCCTCCAATGCTCTGCTTAAATCCTGCAACTCCATAAAACCCATGGTGACCTTCATAGAGTCCCTCCATCTGGCATTGGCCTTCCTCTCTTCCTACTTCCCTCCACCTTTCCCTGCATTATTGTCTTTTCCAATGAGTCCTCCCTTCTCATGATGTGTCCAAAGCACAACAGCCTCAGTTTGGTCATCTTGGCTTCCAGAGAGGTTTCCGGCTTGATCTGCTCTAGGACCCTTTTCTTTGTCCTTTTGGCTGTCCATGGGATCTTCAGCACTCTTCTCCAGCAACACATTCTCTCAAATGCACTTATTTTCTACCTATCATCTTTCTTAACTGTCCAGCTTTCACATCCATACATGGTAATAGGGAATGCGATGGCTTGTATGATTCTAACTTTTGTACTGAGTTGTATGTCTTTGCATTTTAGGATCTTTTCTAGTTCTTTCATAGCCACCCTCCCCATTCTTAATATTCTCCTGATTTCCTGACTGCAGTCCCCATTTCTATCAATGTTTGAACCCAGTTATGAAAATTCTTTTACTATTTCTGTTTCTTCATTGTCTAGGTTGAACTTGTGAAGGCCCTCAGTGGTCATTATTTTTGTTTTCTTTAAGTTCAACAGTAAGCCTGCCTTTGCACTTTCCTCTTCGATCTTCCTTAGTAGATGTTCCAGGTCTGTGAGGTTTTCTGCTAGTATCCTCCTTCTTCTGTGTCCAAGCCTGCTTTTCTTATAATATGTTCTGCATACAACTTGAACAGATAGGGTGAAAGTATGCAATTGTCCTTTGACAATTGGGAACCATTCTGTTTCTCCATGTTCTGTTCTGAAAGTAGCCTCTTGTCCTGAGTACAGATTCCTCATCAGGCCTATCAGATGTGTTGGCACTCCCATGTCCTTAAGGGCATTCCATAGCCTTTCATGGTCTATACAGTCAAAGGCTTTGATATAGACTATAAAGCACATGCTGATTTTCTTTTGGAATTCCCTGGTGCACTCCATTAGCTATTGTATGTTTGCAATGTAGCCCCTAGTGCCTCTTCCTTTCCTGAACCCTGCTGGGATTTCTCTCTCCATGTATGGTTGGAGTCTATGTTGCAGTATTTTGAGCATAATTTTGCTTGCATGGGAGCTCAGTTCTATGGTCCTATAGTTGCTGCAGTCTTTTGTATCTCCTTTTTTTGTGGATGGGGATGTATATTGACCACTTCCAATCTGATGGCTATCGTTTTGTTATCCATATTTGTTTACATATGTTGATTAGCACTAGAGTTGACTGTGTACTGCTGCAATTTAACATAGCCAGAACCTTCAGTGTTATCACACAATACATAATCCAAAGGCACAGGGGAAACTTTTCAGGTCTCCATTCTTCCATGAATATGACTCTTTTTTTCCTATTCTCTGTCTCTGAAATGTCCAGCTTGCTAAGCATAGGATTTTTGAACTTCTTTTCTTGAAGAGAAGGGGATTGTATCACTCCTAGCCATGTTTTTGTTGGAAGATTCAGGTCTCTTCATATTCAAACCAGCTTCCAGGTTATCATGATATCTTGCTCTATAGAACATAATGGGAAGACCTATTGCCAAACCTTCCCTTAAAAAGGTACTTTACCTTTTATTTTTCATAGGTCATCTCAGTATCTGTTAATTAATGTTAGGCCACAAGATGCTCAGTGGATTTTACACCCAGCTTGTTATGCACAGAATTAAACACTCTCAGTCTTGATTCATGACAAGCATTGATTCAAGACTAGCCTGGGGATACACCAATAAAATATAGAATGTAACACAGTGTAACTAGTATAGTATAGTATAGTATAGTATAGTATAGTATAGTATATAAGATATAATATAGGAAGGTAGATGTATTAGAGTGTATTAGTCCAAACGGCAGCAGCTAAAGTCTGGGAAATGCCTATTTGATTCTCAAGAAAGTATCATTAAAAATAATGTCACATTGTGGGGATGAGCAGATGTGACCCTAGTAACCTTTAGCAGATGTAATGTGCTGAATTGTAACCAGGATAAGAGATGTCCAGTAGATTTGACTAACCTCTTAGCTGGTGGAATGATTGATGGCCAGCAGCCAAAGGCTCCAAGTATACAGTGAGTGGAGTCATGGATAAAATTCTTATTTTACTGGATATTGTAACAGAAATAGTAGAACCTTTATTTTGATTTATTTTGATTGGATGACTGATAATCCTAGGCTAGGCTAGGCTAAGCTAAGGAGATAATAATAGTAGCCAAGACAGATCCCCAGATCAGATTGCCTTTGCAGTCTGCTGTTTGCAGCTACACTGTTCCTGATAGACTAATAACCTGCCTCAACATGCTGAAAGATAGGGTGAAAGATAGACCATACTGGTTTGTAATGGATGCCCATCAGTGATCCCCAAACTGTGCCCTTTTAGGGATTTTGGACTTCAGCTCCCAGAAGCCTCAGCCCTGTTGGCCAATCATCTGGGATTCTGGGAGCTGAAGTCCAAAATTCCTTAAAGGGCACAGTTTGGGGATCGCTACATTAAATTATGGATGTAATGGATGCTGTTAAGATTTAATAATGCTCAAAGAGATTAGCCCTCGAATGCTTGTGTGTTCACAGATACCTGCTTAGAGATGTGTAATGCCTCAACAGGTGAGATTGTATTCCTTGATGGATAGATGACTACAGATATGATACAAGGGACAGAATTCTGTATATGTGAAATGTTTATAAAATGCCTTACCAGTCACCATGGAAAGTATGGAAGAAGAACCTGAAGATCATGACAATGGATAAATGTCTATGTTATATTGTTTAAGATAGTAATGTTTCTATAAGTGTTAACTACTAAAAGGCCTGTTCAAGAGATGAAGAGAGGTCAAGGTTCAGTCCTTAGGAAAGTGTAACACCTTAATGGCCATATGATGTGGTACAAGGAATGTCTGTTATCTAGTATGCATACAGTAATGTGATGCAAACTCAGTGCCCAGATATTGTCATGTCTGTATTTCTCCCTAAGTGAAATGTATGTCTCTCTATATGTGAGTGCATATAATAGATAGCATAATAGATTACCAAAGAGCCTGCTCATTTCCCATGTAAATATGTTTGAGATTCCAGTACTTAAGAATGCTTAAGTGGAGTGTTGATGTTAACTCAGTCTGTCTGGTTTAACCATCATCTTGTGCTGTGCAATCAAGTGGCCAGAAATTAATAATGGAACCTCAGAGAAAATCCAGATTAGCTGACAAAAGGCAAGCACCCTCAATCCATAAGTGCTAAAAATAGGGGTGTTCACTTGTCATGCAGTCTTCCTCTTTCCCTACTGCCTCTCACTTTACCAATCATCATCTTTTTTTTTCTAATGATGAAATCATAATTCCCATGATACATCCAAATTATGACAGCTTCAACTTAGTTATTTTGGCTTCATCATCCACTTTAAAGTTTTGTAAATCTCTCTGGTCATGCTTATCAAAATTGCAAGTAACACTAAATTAGGAGGGGTAGCTAATACTCCAGTGGACAGGATCAGAATTTAAACTGATCTTCACAGATTAGAAAGCTGGACCAAAACCACAAAATGAATTTCAACAGACAGAAATATAGGATGCTACACTTGGGTGGTAAAAATGTAATGCACAGATATAGGAAAGGTGACACCTGGCTTGACAGAAATACATGTGAAAGGGATCTTGGAGTCTTAGTGGACTACATGCTGAACATGAATCAGTAGGGTGATGCAGCAGCTAAGAAAACCAATGCAATTCTAGGCTGCATCAATAGGACTATAGTGTCAAGATCAAGGGAAGCAATAGTGCCACCCCTTTCTGCTTTGGTCAAACCTCACCTGGAATATTGTGTCCAGTTCTCATCACCACAATTGAAGAAGGGTGTGGACAAGCTAGTGTGTGTCCAGAGCAGAGTAACCAAAATGGTGAAAAGTCTCGAAACCATGCCCTATGAGGAGCAGCTTATGGAGCTGAGTCTGTTTAACCTGGAGAAGAGAAGGTTAGGGGTGACATGATAGTCATGTTTAAATATTTGAAAGGATGCCATATCTCTCTCTGGCTTTTCTTCACAAATGAAGATTCAGGAAGGACTCATCCCACGCTTTCTGCAATATTTGAAAGGGTGACATATAAAGAATGGAGAAAACTTGTTTTCTGCTCCTCTAGAACCTAGGACACAGAGCAATGGATTCAAGTTGCAGGAAAAGAGATTCCACCTCAACATTAGGAAGAACTTTCTGACAGTAAGAGCTGTTCAACAGTGGAAAATACTGCCTCAAAGAGTAGTGGTGTCTCCTTCTTTAGAGGTTTCCAAACAGAAGCTGGATGGCCAACTGTTGGGAGTGCTTCAATTGTGTCTCCCTGCATAGCAGGGGGTTGGATTGGATGGTCCTTGTGGTCTCTTCCAACTCTATGATTCTATGATTCTAAGTTTACTTGCACACGGAGTTGTACTATTCTAGCTCTTATACAGTGGGCATATTCAGTTCATGATTAGGCAAGGGGAGATACGCAAGCATAACAATTCTACACACATTTTCCCATTCATGAGTGGAGCATAAAGCTTCACCAACCTTTTTAATGGAGCACCTTATTCACTGGCATTGGAGAAGCAGCTCCTGTGTCTGTCCCATGGTACTTTGGCAGATACACAGTTTGTTTGAACAATGCCAGTATTCAGCATAAAAGTGGTGTAAAGCAACCACAAGGCAGATTTATCCTGCACAAGCACAATCCGGGATCTTGGCCAATGAATGTCACAACACATTTCCCCAGTGATGCCTGGTTTCAACTAGGGTGGTGAGCCCATTCCAAATTACAATCTGAAATTTAACAGATCTATCCCCCAAATGAACTCTAACCCCCAAAGGAGTTGCACTTGGGACAACTGCTTTAAAGTTGAGACTGTAATCTGGAATGGGACACCTGATCCAGCTGTCAGGATTGAAGTCACTACTCCTGTTCCATGCCTTTCTCTTACCTTGTTAAACTGCAAGGGCCACACAATGGCTTCCGGATGAATTGTGAGCTTTATATTAGAGTCTGGCCCTGCCTGTATACTCCCAATCGTCACTTTGGCTTTGGTCTCATTTGGAAACAGGACCCAGTTCACAATATCAAAGCCAGATGCTGCCATATCTATGCCTTCCCATGAATCCTGCCCATCCATGGAAGTATTAGCAAGCTGGAGATCTCTTAAGAAACTATGGAGCTAGAATGATAGAGAAAATACATTAGCATTTTGCTAATACAAGGGAGGCTATTGATCATCCTTAGCCATGGACACAGCCATGACAAACTCTGGGGACACTGTTACAAACATTACAGTGTCCTCTTCCTGTAAAAAATGAAATCTCAACTGAGTTTTTAAAAAAAACAAAATCATTTGATTTTCACTTATTTCCTCTTTAAATCATCTTTAATAATTTAATAATTTCCCTTATTATGTTACTTGAAACTGCTTCCCCAAATGGATGGCAAAGTTGTATAGCATGATTCTCCACATGCAGTATTCAGAAGAAGAAGAAGGTTCATTTATAACACCCTTTTCGCCAACAAGCAGAACATCAGACATTTATAATCAAGGACAAAACAATAAAACAAGCATTATCCTATACAAATCTCATATACAAATATACAAATCATATACAAATCTTATATACAAATATACAAGTCATATACAAATATGCAACTCATATACAAATATCATATAGACAGAGGACTATCACACAGGGGCCAGTTTTGTCTTTAAAAAGATAATAAAGCGCAAA
>CM034703.1:330908453-330930273 GCA_020142125.1 Phrynosoma platyrhinos
GCAGAATGGGATTGGACTGGATGGTCCTTGTGGTCTCTTCCAACTCTAGGATGATTGTATGGATCAAATGGGTGAACAGGTGCCAGGTCAGTGGAAGGGAAATATACAGATTGATTAACATTCAATCCATTTATTTCCCTTCATCTGTCCTGGTAACTGTCAAGCTCCAGAGAATCTCGCTACTACCATTTACTGGCCCAGACAGGGAGGGAGAAATGAGAGAAAGTAGTAGTTGGTCTCAGCAATGAGGGAAAAGAAAAAAAGATGATCTCCAGACAGCATATCTCCCCCCCCCCCAGCCCAGACCACCTGTTTCTGTGCAGTTTTTGCCAGCCATTATGTCAAACTTATGTGTCCCTTGATTCTGAAATGTATGTTATTGAACTTGAAGGAAATCTTCAGGGAATTCCCTGGGGAGTTTGACAACAGTAAGAATAAATACCTGTGAGTTTAACAATTGCAAGAGAAACTTTCTGAATTCAGAGTGGCTCCGAAATCCAGGTGAACAACTGGAGCAAAATATGCTTTTAATAATTCAGTGAAGCCAAACAATAATCTGATAGAGGATCTCAGCAAAAAGTTCCATCACTTGTGTACATTTGCATTTAACAACATCACTTGAAAGAAGCAGCCCAAATTTACTGCGTTACCAAAGAATAAATAAATAAATGGCTTGTAATTCCACCATTGTTATATATGTGAATGAGTCCCAGTGTCAGGAGTGAATCTGAAGATTTCTCCTGCCATGAAATTTGCTATGGTTTATAATATGATGTTGATTGGGATTATAGTTAAAGGTTGAATTGTATATCAAAAACCAAAGGGTGGACATGGTGGATTCAAACCAGTCCTGGGACAGTTGACATGGCCAGGCCGGTTTTGCCAAACCAGGTGGTGATGGGTTATGTTATAGATTGTTAATAGCTGTTGAATGAGGTAGTGTCTAGTAAGAGTGAATGAGCTTTCTAACTGAACTAGTTGCTGCAATGGAAAGTAAGGAGTGTGTAGGGGGAATTTTATGGTGGGAGCTTTGGACAGAGGCCTGGAGAGGTTTGGCGGGAGATAGATAAAGCAGTTAGACATGGTGTTAGAAATATATAAAAGTATAAGTATTACGTAGTTGACTATATGCTCAATGTTATGTTAGCATATGTGATTTTTCATAAAATTTTGGACACGTGCAGTTCCCTCTATTTTCTCTGTGGGATGTCAGCCGTAATCCCCGAGATGGCAGGTCATGTAGGCACTGAGAGATCTGCCCAGGACAGCTGGAAAATTCCCTAGCAGACAGGTTTGGGAGTTGCCAAAGGGAAAAAACCTTTATACTGGAGTCTTACACTTAATGGGGCAGTGATCAGATTTGACTGCACCCTTTTCTCTAGCCTCCTTTCCTTCAGAATCTCAAAACCAAATGCATTGTTTTGACTATTCTCACACCTAGGTTTAACAAAGCTAAGACTATCAACATCTTTGTCCAGGCTTCAGCCAAGCCGTTTAATCAATAGCCAGAAGGTAGAAATTTCCTATTTAAACCCTGAGATTTTTAGGTCCATATGCTATCTTTGGAGCACATGCTGACTCCACATCGGTCTGTGCTCTGATCATAGCTCCCTCGGCCATCCCTTCCCCCATTTTGGTGAGCGTGCATCATCATCATTATCATCAACATCCACAGCGGATCCCGGAGAAGCCTTCGGAAGTGAGTAACTCCCTCAGTCTGGCCCCTCTCGAGCTATTCCCACTTTCACCCCCTTTATTTCTAAGTGTGCAGTGTATGTGTTTGCCATGTGTGTGTGTGTGCAGTTTTCCCATGTTAATAAATATTTAGACTTTAATTGGAGAAGCCCATCTCAGCATCATCCATTGTGGGATTCCTTGGTCCTCTGGTATACGTAATGGTACCCAGTCCCACGGGGCTTTGTTAGGACCCCACTCTTGCATATAAATTCCCCTAATTAGAGCCTTCCTAAAAGTTATAATGTTAATTATGAGATTGTTATGTTATGTGATATTGTTAGTAGATGGAAAATTACCAGGGCGCAAAAATAGCCATGCATATCAGTTTTAAGGTTATTGTGTCTGAAGGATGTGAGAACGATATAACCCTCCCAAATGTACCATTTGGTGTTCTGCATGTGAACAGTTACTGTCAGTTACTGTCTATGTCATGAGAATAAAGAAAGCACAGGAAGTTCTGGATCAAACCAACCAATGATATAGATCCACAGACTTGGGAGGAAGGATTGTGGGAAAATGCTATAAATGCCTGTGAGTGATTTGTAACGTTAGATCCGACAAAAAGCCACAGGACCTGCTTGCGATGTTTCCTTTGCTGTCAATAATTTTTTTCTGTTTGACTTTAAGTCCTGGATCTACTTTATTGTCTGCAAGGGTATTTGCACAGCCATTCCTGACACCCACCATCCTAGAGTTAAAAATGCAATATGTGAGGAAAAAACACAGCTGACACAATTGCACAAGACTGATGAACCACGAATCAGAAATTACCCTCTAAAGTTTGAAGAACCTGTTGCAAGACATTTTAATTCCAAAGGACACATCCTTTGGAACATGACAATATTTTTTTTTTAAAGAGAAACCATACCTGAAGAAAGCAGGAACTTATGGATTTACTGGACACCTTACAGATTTAATTTTAAGGACAGGATCACTCTTGCTTTCAGAACAATGCTTTGAATTACATGCTTAGATCATCTGAATTCTACAGCTAGTGATAGTAATAGCAATAGCAAAAGCAAGTACATTTCTATACCACTTATCAGTGCACTTAAGCATTCCCTAAGCGGTTTACAAGCTGTAAGCCAGGGGTAGGCAACCTTTCCCCTTTAAGGGCCGAGGGACTTCAGCTCCCAGAAGCCTCAGCCATGTTGGCCAATAGTCCCATGGTGGCCAATAGCTCCTGGGATTCTGGGAGCTGAAGTCCCTCGGCCCTTAAAGGGGAAAGGTTGCCTACCCCTGCTGTAAGCCAATTGCCCTCAATAAGCTGGGTACTAATTTTAGTGACCTTGTAAAGATACAAACCTAAGTTGACACTGAGCCCCTGGCTAATATTGAACTCACAACCTTATGGTTTGTGAATGAGTGGCTGCAGGACAGACATTTAATCACTGTGCCACCAGGGCTCTCTATCTGATAGAGCCCTGGTGGTGCAGTGGTTAAATGCCTGTACTGCAGCCACTCACTCACAAAACACAAGGTTGCGAGTTCAATACTAGCCAGGGCTCAGGCTAGACTCAGGCCTGCATCCTTCCGAGGTTGCTAAAATGAGTACCCAACTGTTGGGGGGCAATGAGCTTACAGTTGTAAACTGCTTAGACATCCCATAGCATGATATGAAGCGGTATATAAATGAAGCTGCTTTGTTTTACTGCTTATTATTCTCATTGCAACTTAAATCATAGGGAAGGAAGAAAGAAAATATCTGATGCTTATTCATTTCATTAAATATACTTCAATTTTATGGTATCCTTCCAAAACCCAGCCTCTACCTGTAAATAATGTAGTTCAGTTGCTTTATTCAGCTTTTATGTATATGTGTTCTCTCTCGCACACATACATACACACTTATATACATATGCACATGTTTCAACACATACACAACAAATATTTCCCTTTCCAATGGAGGCTATGCTGTATTTCTGGATGTACTTAGAACATGCTGGAAAGTAGCATGCCTTCCATCTGTGCTAGGTTTTTGCTTTCAGTAGATGTGAGCCCATTCCAGATTTAGGTTGTAGGAAAATTACACCCTGTTCCTAGTATTAAGGATCATGCCCCTTCTTTCCTTTTCAGCATGAGATGCTCCTTTGTATTCAAAGAGGGCCTCAACAAAATAATGTAACACTTGGGAATAAAGATACAGCCCAGTAACCCAGCACTGGAGGCCAAGATGGAGAAGATCTGCACGGCTACCATGTGTTTCCCTTTTGTGCTCAGGTAGGTGGGCACAAAGGAGATCCAAACACTACAGAAGACTAGCATGCTGAAGGTGATTGGCTTGGCTTCATTGAAGGCCCCAGGAAGCTTCCTGGCCAGGAAAGCCACCATCAAGCAGATAACAGCTAAGAAGCCCATGTAGCCAAGAGCAGTGTAGAACATGATGACAGATCCTTCATTGCATTTCAGTAGGATCTCCCCAGGCTGGGAGTGCATGTCCAAGTCAGGGAAAGGAGGAGAGAAGCCAAGCCAAATGATACAAATGCCAGTCTGAAAACTAGAGCACAAAAACACAATGGAATTGGTCAAACTCTTCCCCAGCCACCTCTTCACCCGGTTGCCTGGTTTTGTAGAGAAGAAGGCTAGCACCACAGTAATTGTTTTAGCCAAAACAGAAGAGACAGCAACTGAGAAGATGATGCTGAAGGCTGTTTGTCGGAGAAGGCAAGTCGCTTTATTTGGTCGTCCAATAAAGAGAAAGGAGGATAAAAAAGAGAAAAGGAGGGAGGCAAGGAGAATGTAGGAGAGATCCCGGTTGTTGGCTTTGACTACTGGTGTGTCTAGGTATTTTATGAAGATTCCTAACACAAAAGTTGTGGTAAGAGACAGGTGCAGGGCTAAGGAAACCAAGACAATCCCTATAGGTTCTTCATGGGACAAGAAAGTTATTATCTTAGGGATACATTTATTCCGGTCCTTGTTTGGATGTTGATCATCTGGGCATTTGGTGCACTGGCTTGCATCTGAGAAGGAAGAGAAGTACATCAGACTTACATCCACAGTAGACTCTGTTCACTACCATTTTGGCAAGAAAAACAAAAATAATAGAAATGACATCACAAGGGGGATGGAAGAAGCAGACATTCCCTGGCAGACTTCACACTTTCAGGACCTACTTTTCTTAGTTCTAGATGCCAACATCAATCATATGGATCTATTTCAGAAATGGGCAACCGCTAGTTCACCATGGAACATTCAAGACCTGTATACAGACATCTGCTGCACCTTCGTATTCCCATTTAATTTATTTCACTTTATTTTCTGTTTGAGGAAACCTCTCCTGGTTCTAAAACAACTGTTCGTGTTCTAAAACATTGTGAAACTGGCCCTCACCTAGGAAGCTTGGGGACATTTTTTAAGTGTGTGTGTGTGTGTGTGTGTGAATTTTAGCAGATGCTGGGGCACCCATGGGTGCATATAAAATGGTCTTGGAAGACCATATGCAACATCCAGGCTGCACTTTCCCCATCCCTTTACAGGGAGGGGAAAGGACAGCCTGGATGTTGCATGTGGTCCTCCAAGGCCACATTTGGATTAAGCCAAATAATTAATCCAAAGTATATATCTAAGTAACATGCTCAGTCCAGCCATAGCTGTTTGATACCAAAACTGATCTTGGAGTTCCTTTATGAAACTAATCCTCCCCACCAAATGTGTGTGTAACTATATTGTTGTTGTTAACTGCCTTCAAGTCAGCTTTGACTTATAGTCACCTTATGAATGAGACATTTCCAAGACACCCTATCCTTGGCAGACTTGTTCAGTTCTTCCATATTCATGGCCATGGCTTCCTTGATTGAGTCTATCCATCTGTAATGCAGTCTTTTCCTGCTGCCCTTTACCTTCTCAAGTATTAATGTATCCTTCTGGTAAGTCATGCCTTCCCATGATATGACCAAAGTACAACAGCCTTGTTAGTACCCCCTACACCCCAATGCTGAATATGGGGCTTCATATTTTCATATTCTGATATCTATAACCAGGCATGTTTTTAAGAGGTCACAATGACCTTTCAAACTCAAGGAAGTTTTCTATGGAGAAGGCATGCTGACCCAACGACATGTGGAGGATCCAGATAACACTAAACAAAGATTAAATGGATTTGTTGATCACTCCTTCCTCACCCAGCTCTCTGTATATCTTCTTACAGTAGGGACTGAGCAAAGCAGTTAAAAACCACATTTCTTTCTCACCCCAGGCTGTGTCCCTATTCATATCTCCTATCCATCCATCAAGGGGTTGTCTCACATCCAATATACATCATGCTTCCCCAAAATTAAAGCAACCAGTCATTCCAGAATCCCATTGTTGATTCCCTAGAAAGACCATTAGGTCTTTGTTACATTGCAGGATAGCACTAAGCATGCCTTGAGGCTAGAAATCAGATATAAATATTGGCCCCACACATGGCCCATTTGCTGCTACAGACCAAGGCTCTGTCACACAGACCCAGTTTGAGCCATTTTCCATCTTGCATAGAACCTTCCCTTCAGGACTAGTAATTATCACCCTCTCTAAGGGCCTAAGCAGACGGCTTAATGGGCCATCTTCGGCACAGGGAAGGGGAGGGGCAGCAGCACGCTCGGCGCCCCCTCCCTCTCCCGAGGTCGTCGGAGCAACCGGCCCTCCACACGGCTGGTGCTCCGAGGAGGACCTCCCACTGCAGCGTCCGGACACGCTGCGGCGGAAAAGTTGTCGAAAATGCGGCACAACCTTTTGCAGCGCACTTTCGGCGACATATCAAAGGAGCGCTATTTTAGCGCTCCTTTCCAGGGGTGACGATGGTGCGCCACAGGATCAAGGCATGGGGATGCCTCAGTCCTGCGGCGCACCTTCCCAGGGCGGCCCACGGCCGCCCGTCTGCTTAGGCCCTAACTCCCAATTTCCCGCTATCTAATCTTTCACATCTTTCTTTTTGTTAGCTCTGTAGGATTCTTGAAGTTGCATTGGCTTTGTGTGTTTCCATGCACCATTGCAAACTTCTAAATACAACTTTTTTCATTCACCAACACTGGATTCTCGCTGCAGTTAGTACTGGTATACATAGATGTAAAAGATATGTTACCTAACCTCTCACAATCCTCTTGCTGAACTAATAAAATTCCTCCAAAATACTAAGGAGGCACTGCCACTGTTGGCCCAATTCCCCCGCCTTTTTGATAACAGCCTCAATTTAGTCATTTTGATTCAGGATGGATTTGCACTAGGACCCATTGATTTGGCTTTTCAGCAGTGCACGGTATCCACAGAATTCTTCTCCAGCACTACATCTCAAATGAGTTGTGTGTTTTTTCTCCTATCTGCTTTTCTCACCATGCAGCTCTCACACCCATACATAGCAATGGGAAATAGAATGGCACGGACAATTCAAATTTCAATATTCAGTGAAATATCTTTGCACTTCAAGATCTTGTCTAGTTCTTTCATATCTGCCCTTCTGAGTCTTAGGGCCTTTGCAGACTGCTAGAAATAGTACAAATTGAGTCCACTTTAAGGGTTAGGGTTAGGGAATCATGGGAACTGTATTTTATTGTGGCACCAGAGCTCTCTGACAGAGAAGGCCCAATGTCTCAGGAAAAAAAAAACAATTCCCATAATTCCCTAGCACTACGCCTAACCCTTAAAGTGGACTCAATTTGTACTATTTCTGGCAGTCTGCAAAGGCCCTAATTAGTCTTCTGATTTCTTGACTGCATAGATATATAGATGTAGACTAATACAGATATAGATACACTTTGGTCTCTCTTCATACAATAAATGATGGCAAATAAAAATATAGGAGTTAAGTAAGACTCCACATTCAAACATGGCTGAAATCCTACAGAAAAGTCAACTGTTGAATAGTCAGCCAACATTAAATCCAGTTGATTCAATGTCTCTACTTTAATCGGAACTAACAATAGGGTTTAAGCCCACGTCTTTAATTTTTTCCAGAGAAGTCAAAAAGGGAATCTTTGGGGCAAAAGAGACCAAGAGAATACGCCAGTTTCCCAGTGGCTTGCGGGCATGGTGTACGCATGACGCCTGCCCCCAAGATGCCGGGAAGATTCCAGGAAGCCACTCCGCTGCCCACATGGTAGCACCTTTTTGACACTCCAGTAGTGCACCGTTTAGACACCACACGCCGCAGGAGTGCCAAAGAAGTGCCACCACAGTGGAACAGGTGTCTTTTTCCCAGCTCAAAAAGGAGTGACTTTCTGCCGCTTCTTTTTGAACTGGGAAACCACTGTGTTGGGAGCGTGGCGTTTGGTTGCCAGAGCCCCAATCCATCGCTCAAAGAGGAAGTATCATGCTGCCCCTTTACGGCCATCTGTTTCAGCCCTTTGTTAATTTTTTTTGCCCTATTCCAGCAAGAGTTATACTATATGTATAAGGTCCTCTACCTTCTTCAGTGGAGATGGTCCCTTCTGGACACGGAGTGCAAGCGTGGCAGCAAACTGGTTCTCTTTCCTGAATCTTCTTGGCATATCCAGGGAGGCAGCTCTCAGTGCACCTGGCACGTGGCACTGTCTAAAGGTAAAGAGCAAGAATATCAAGCAAAAAACATTAGGTATAATGTGTGTCCATTGAAATTACTCACACTGTTTGGAAAAGAAATCTGTTCCAAAGACCAAAGCTGATCTTGGAGTTGCTTTACGAAACTAATCCTCCCCACAAGTGTTTCCAGGCACATTTTTCAGATTATCATTATGCATAACATGGGTTCAGGGGAATGGGAGTAATACCATTCTGATCTTCCTGAGTATCTCAGCAGCTTTCAATGCATTCATAAGATCATATAATCAATTGGAAAGGACCACAAGGGCCATCCAATCCGACTGGTCCTGCCATGCAAGAATCTATAATCAAAAGACTCTCAATAGATGGCCATCTGTTTAAAAATCTCCAAAGAAGGATATTCCACCACTTTCCAAGGCAGCGTATTCTACAACTCTTCCTAATGTTCAGGTTTAACCTCTTTTCCTGTAGTTTGAATCTATTGCTCTGTGTGTTAGTCCCTGGAGCAGCAGAAAACAAACTTGTTCCATCCTCAATATGACATTTCTTCAAATATTTAAACATGGGTATCATGTCAGTCCCTTTAACGTCTCTTCTCCAGGCTAAACATATGGAGCTCCCTAAGACACTCCTTATTCATCATGGTTTCCAGACCTTTCACCATTTGGTCATCCTCCTCTGGACACAATCCAGCTTGTCAACATCATTCTGGAATTGTGGTGCCCAGAACTGGACACAGTATTCCAAGTCAGGTCTGACCACAGCAGAATAGAGTGGTATTATTACTTCCCTTGATTAGACACCATACTCCTATTGATGTACTCTAGAATTACATTGGCCTTTTTAGCTACTGCATCACACAGCTGACATTTATCATGGTACCTTGCTGGATTGGTTCCATGGGATAGGAGCAAGAGGCACTGTG
Source organism: Phrynosoma platyrhinos (assembly GCA_020142125.1). Lineage (NCBI taxonomy): Eukaryota > Metazoa > Chordata > Lepidosauria > Squamata > Phrynosomatidae > Phrynosoma > Phrynosoma platyrhinos. The sequence goes on from CM034703.1 coordinate 330,917,614, forward strand.
CTACTGCAGCTATGCTCCTATCTACAGGGTCAATTCCAGACAGGAATATTGGGGGATTCCAGCTCAGCCCCACAGCTATTAAGCTGTGAAGTGTCATGGTGTGAGAGAATGGCTGAGTATGTGGAAGGTAAATGGGTTCCTGGAGTGACAAGGCCCTGAAAGAACCAAATAAAATGGATGCCGCGCAAAGCACTATTGAAGGAGGAACTTGGATGGTGGAAGCGAGGAATTGGAGAAACTTGGCCTTGGAAGCGGAGATACTGACCAAGCATAACCAGGACAATACAATCTGTCGAATATGAATGAAATATGTTGATATGGCCGAGTGAGATCCGGCACACACAGAATGTAATGAAACTTGTGCAAAGAACTGAACTGTTCTGATATTTGTTTCAAGAAAGAAGAGAAAAAAAAACGTATAAAAGACAGTACTTCTCCCACTTCACCTTGTGGTTCCTGATCTGCGGCAACGGGGGCCATCCACCCTTCTTGGAGGCTTGATCAACTTCCAGTGAAGGATTGTGAGTATGAATGTGTGTGAATGTGTGAGTGAATGAAAAGAGCTCTTGATACTTAAGGTGTTTGTTATATTGAGTATCTGATATTAGAAATGATTGTTTTAGGTGTCTCTGTTTCTGTGTCTCAATAAATGTTACATGCAAAGTGTCTAAACCCAGATCTGGTTTCCTATGTGTCTTTGTTGAAAGTCCTATAGTCCAGGGTGGCTGAATTTCTCTCTGGATCAAAAGAACAACAGAGAACCTCGGTTCATGACAATGGTATTTGATCCTATCCCCCAAGCCATACAGTAGCTACATGAAACCATTGTGTGTATTTTATTAAGAGGTTGGGAGTGGGATGCCATCGATATGCTGATGATACTCGGCTCTACTTCTCCTTATCTTCAGAGCCAGTAGTCTCTTCCAAAACAGCTCACCTACTCAGTTCCTGGACCCAGAAATTATCCTCCTATACAACTGCCTGAGGACTGAAACTGGGAGCAACAGACTGTTGTTTGCCCTTCTCCAGTCCTTTGGTACCTCACCTGTTCTCTAAGATTTCTCAAAAATTTTGGCAATAGGTTCTAAGAGAGTACATCAACAAGTTCCTTCGGTACACTGGGATACAGTTTGTGGGATGATAAAATGCAACCTTGTCTGAATTGTCTTCCAAATGGGAAATCATTTCTGGTTCTCCATAATGTGTCCTAACAGTGGACTCTTGGCCAGAGTAGAGTTTACATATTAGAGCGTAAGTGAAAGCATATTCAAGAAATGACATGAGTCACTTCTCTTACCTTATTAAACCGAAGGGGCCAAACAATGGCATCTGGATTAATGGTGAACTTCATGTCAGGAGAGATCTGTTGCTTTATGCTTCCAACCTTCACTCCGCTACAAGATCCATTGGGAAACATCACCCAGTTCACAATATCAAAGTCATCTGCCTGAAAATCTTCCTCAGACAAATAAATTCTACTTGTGGAAGTATTATAAAACTTTTCCAAGAAGTGATGAAGCTAGGATGACAGAAAAAAGCCAGTATTCACGGAACAAAAAGCATGGGGAATAAAAGCTATCTCAACCACAGTCAGTCTGTGCTCCCACTGCCTACAAATCTAAATTCATATAGTACATTTCAAATGAATTGATTATTCTTCTGTCAACTTCGTTGCTGTCCAGCTTTCACACAGTATTTCCATAGAAATTGGAAATATAATGGCCTGGATTATTCTGACTTTGGTATTTAATTATTTGTTCTTACACTTGAAGATTTTCTGTAGTCCTTTCATGTCCGCCTTTCTAGTCATCTTCTTCTGATTTCTTCACTACAATCTCTATTTTGATTTATGACTCAGCCAAGCTATAGGAAATTTTAAACTATTAACAGTGTCCTCATTACACTCTTTAATGAGGTGTGGTCATTATTTTTATTTTCTTAATGTTCAGCTGTAACCCTGTTTGTCCATTTCTTCATTAAATTTTCTCAACAGCTTTTCCAAGGCTTTACTGGTTTCTGCTATTTGTATGGTATCGTCCACATATCTTAAAAAGTTGAGGCTCCTTCCCCCCATTTTCACTCCTCCTTCTTCAGAGTCTAATCTAGATTTCTGAATGATGTCTTTTAAGTAAGAATTAAACAGATCATTGTTGCTGCTGCTGTGTGCCTTCGAGTAATTTTAAATTTATGGCAAACCTAGAGTGATTCCTAACTGGAATCTCTTTTCTTGTAGTTTGATTCCATTGCTCCATGTCCTAATCTCTGGAGCAGCAGAAAACAAGCTTGATCCATTGATTAGAATACCAGACATTTTAACTATTTTAGCTGTGTTTCTAATTTAATCCTTTTTTAGAGGGGAGGGGGTCAATTATTTATCATGTTTGTTTGTGGTGGGGACTGTTTTTACTTATGATAACAATGGAAGCCGCCTTGATTGCCATGGCAAAAGGCAGGGCACAAAAATAAAGTTTATTATTATTATTATTTTTAATCCTCAAAATTGCACCCCTTCAAATATTTAAACAGAGCGATCATATCATCAGAGTGTGGTGGACTCTCCTTCTTTGAAGGTCTTTAAACAGAGGCTGGATGGCCATCTGTCAGGGATGGTTTGATTTTGAGTTCCTGCATGGTTGAAGGGGGTTGGACTGGATGGCCCTTGGGGTCTCTTCCAACTCTATGATTCTATGATTATCTCTTAACCTTCTTTTCTACAGGCTAAACTTACCCAGCTCCTTAAGTCGCTCCGCATAGGACATGGCTTCCAGACCTTTCACCATTTTGGTTGCCCTCCTCTGCCCATGCTCCATCTTAATATCCCTTAAATTGCAGTGCCCAGAACTGACATAATATTCCAGGTGAAGTCTGACCAAAGCTGAATAGAGTGGCACTATTACTTCCCTAGATCTAGACACTATATTTCTATTGATGCAGATTAAGGATCACATTGGCTTTTTTAGCTCCTGCATCACACTGCTGACTCATGTTCAGCTTATGGTCTACTAACATTCCCAGATCCCTTTTGTATGCATTGCTATCAAGCCAGATGTCACCCATCCTTTATCTGAACCTTTCATATATTTTGTTTCTGTCTAAGTGTAGTGCCCTGCATTTCTCCCTTTTGAAAGTCATTTTGTTACTTTTGGCCAAACTCTCTAATCTGTTAAGATCATTTTGACTTCTGATCCTGTCCTCTGTGGTATTGGCTACTCCTCCTAATTTGATTTCATTTGCAACTTGGATACGCAGATGAAACCATTGGTTGAACAGCACTGGGCCAAGGGCAGAACCTGGTGGCACCTCACTAGTCATTTCTTTCCAAGATGAAGAGGAGCCATTAGTGGCAATTATTCCAGAGTTGGACCATTGATTTTAACTAACAGTGGTGTTGCAAAAGGAAAAGGAGCATACCTGCCACGGCTCTATCCCTTGCTGATCCAGCCTCCCTCCATCAGCCACCATTGTCATTCTCCTGGATCTGGAGGAATAGGCAGCATGTAAGGCATGTGCCACAGCATGGACTGAATTGTAAACATTGTAGCTGTCTCGAGAAAGGATGTCCTCTCTCTCCTCTTGATTTAGTGTCTCGTTTGCTCCGAACTCCATGCATCGTATCCACGGTTTGACAGACAACCGATGCATCGCATAAGAACAACCAAAAATGTTATCAATATAGTCATTAGGAGTGTCTGATTCACTTACATAATAGTCATATTTCTTTCTATCAGCTCTCAATAAGGACAAAGAACCATGGTAGTAAAGGAAATCAGAGGTACAGCTCAAGATGTCGCCACTATCCTGGTAAGCTGGTATGACCCAGACTTTTCTCCCAATTGGGTCCTTTCCAGCAATTTTCCTCATATAGGAGATTTGGTCGTATAGTAAATGAGAGTCCTCAGAATAAACAACTACATTGACTTGTCCCCACAAGATATGAGGAGGTGATCTCATGAACCTTATGATGTGGTTCATTTCCCTTCGTGGTAGTTGTTGAGACCAGGCGACACAAATCCCATTGATAATCATCATTGGTATAATGGTTTTGATCAATCTTTCTCCATTGTCATTGTCCGGAACCAAGAGTCCAACCCAAGTCCATCCAAAATGCAGGAGAAGTTGGACTATTCCTAAATACTGAGTTTCTTCTTTCGGGACCATCCGGTAGATAAAAGGAAACTGAGTTTTATCATTAATACCTTCAGCAACAGAGCCATAACTCATCTAAGGAGGAAAGGAAAGGGCTGTATGTTTAATCGCTCAAACTATTAACATGCACAGCTTGGAAATGTTAGAGCTTTACACAAACTTACCATTGCTAAATTTGTTGCTCTTATTGTTGTGTGCCTTCAAGACATTTCTGAATGGTGACGCTAAGGCATGGGGCTTTCTTGGCAAGATTTATTGGGGGGGGAGTATTGAGGCTGAGAGAGTGAGACTTGCACAAGACCACCCAATGAGTTACCATGGATTTGAACCCTGGTCTTCCAGTGGCTTAGTGGACGGCAATTCTGATGATCGGAAGATCGGAAAGTTGGCAGTTCAAGGCCTAAGTGCTGCATGATGGGGTGAGTTCCCATCACTAGTCTCAGCTTCTGCCAACCTAGCAGTTCAAAAGCATGCAAATGCAAGTAGGTAAATAGGTACCACTTTGGTGGGAAGGTAACAGCATTCTCTACAATCATGCTGGCCACATAACCCCAGAACAGTGGCATCACTAGGAGGTGCAGGGGGTGCGGACCACATCAAGTGACATCCTAAAGGTGACACCACTTCTCCTCAAACACCTATCTTTTGGCAGAAAGGGGCTGTGGCATTAGTCTGTATCTCTTTAAAATGCTTTAAGAGATGGTGGGAGTGGGGTGAAGCTCAGTGGGAGGAGAAAGGAGAGGCCCCAGAATTTTTTTAAATTAAAATTTCAAGTTTTAAAATTTTAATTTTTTAACACTACAATTTCAAATTTCAAAATTTTAATTTTTTAAAAAATATATATTTTTAATAACATCACATTTTAACCAAATAATAATAATAATAATAATAATAATAATAATAATAATAATGTATTTACAGCCCACCTCTCCTAGAAGGATCGAGATGGATAACAATCATAAAATATCACAATGACATTAATTAGACATAATTCCCTAATCTTCACTTTGTATATGTGAATATATTTAGGCTGTGCATATGCTATTGTTATTTGAAGGTATAATTTTAATTTTGCTAATTGTTTTATGTCACAACTATTAGCATTACATTCAGCGGTATATTGGAATTATGATTTACGAGTAACATTAGTGCAAAAAAGCATTACTAAGGATTCTGTATGGTGTGAAATGGGAGGAGGCCAATGGTGAGGGGTGACACTATGAGTTACCGCACCGGGTGACACTAACCCTAGGGATGCGACTGCACCAGAGCAGTCCTTGGACAACTCTGACTCTTTGGCTTAAAAACAGAGATGAGCATCACCCTTTACAGTCGGTTACGACTAGACATTCATGTCAAGGGACTACCTTTACCTTTACTTTTACCTTTACCTTCTAGTCCTAGTCGCACACTCAAACTACTCCATATTGCTAAATTATTAAAGAGAAATTGCAATCGTGATTTGTTGCATTAATTAATTGATTGTATTAACTGATTCACTACAATTGCATTTTTAAAAAAAATAATTAAAATTATTGGAAATAGTAAAAAAAAAAAAAGCAAAAAGAGGGAGATGAATCCTCACAAAAAGATCTACTACCCACTTAGACCACTGTAAAATATTGAGTCATTCTTGCACAAATTATGAAGTTGTTGGGGGGGGGGTCTGACAATTTAAATGAAAGATTTTAAAATCATTTCTGAAAAATTATTCAGTTAGGGGCAACTACCTTATAACGGAGAGCCAGTGCAATGTAGGGGGGATGCAGACGGGTGGCCTTGGGACGTGGAGGATCGAGGCCGAGGCTGCCGGACAGCACGGCCTCGTTCCTCCCTTGTGTCAGTCCAGAAAGGAGCAGCAAAATGCCAGTCCTTTCAGAGCCGGCAAAAGGCCACTGTAAAAGCCACCACGCAGCTCTTTGGTGCCCCTTCCATCGCAGTGCGTCAAAAGACTGTGCCTGACGCCGTGCACCATGCATAATGGTGCAAGACAGCAGGACGTCTTCAGGGAGGGGTTAAGGTGGCCAGTGTGTGGCTGCCTCTCCCCATCCATGCCTCCAGGATGGCCCAAAGGGCCCGTCTGTAATGGTTTTAGTGTCAGACGACAACTCTGGAGACCAGGGTCTGAATTCCCACTCAGAGCTGGAAACCTCCTGGTTTATTAGGTGAGCTGTGCATTTGATGCAGCCCTTTCAACTTTCCTGGAGCTGAGACACACACAAAGAATTTGCACCCCTGTCTCCCACCTAGACATGACTCAGGAACACTGGAGACTTGCAGCCAGGTTTTATCATTCTTCAATACCCCATGAAGTCTTCTTGACATCCCCCAAGAAACTTCAAAGGAGCATCTTATGCCTCTACTGATCTCCTCTGCCTTCCCAGTTCCTACCTGGGGAACTTTATAAATGTTGGACAGTGCTGAAACATGGATGGAGATATCAGTTTCAGCTCCTTCATGAAGCGACAGCAGTTTATTCCGTTTTCCACAGTTGTAGTTTGGAATATTGCTTTTTCCACCAGGCAGGAGATCTACCATGGCATCGGTAGTAATCCTTCCATCAAAAAAGGTTTCATAGACATTGTAGCCTAGAGTGATATTGGGTAAGAGTTGGAGATTTTGGTTGATCTCCTGGATGGACAACAAGAATGACAGCACGTGCCAGTATCTGTCACTTCTCTTGCTGCAAACAATAATAGACAAATGCTTGTGTCACACTATTACCCTCCATTAAATGACAAGAAGAAAGTGCAAAGGCAGGCCTAATGTAAAATATAAAGAAAACAAAAATAATGACCATGGAGGAATTACATAAATTCAACCTAGAGAATGAGGAAATTAAAACAGTTATTTCCCATACTCTGGATCAAACATTGATCAGAATGGAGACTGCAGTCAAGAAATTAGAAGAAGATTAGGAATGGGAAGAGTGGCTATGAAAGAACTAGACAAATTCCTAAAGTGTATACCTAAAGTTATACATAAATTGTAAAGTTATACATACAGTTATAAAGTTATATATAAAGTAAAAGATGGCGAAGCTCCATACTGGTGGCCAGGTCTGGGCCAGGCACTAACTGCAGCACTGATCACAAATTACTCATATCACAAATAAGAGAAAAGCTGAAGAAGAAACGAAAACCAGTCATTATACCCAAATATGATCTGAACAACATATCAACAGAATTTACTGACAACATACATAAGAAACAGATTTGAATTATTAAACATAATAGACGGGGAAACAGAAGAACTATGGTTAGAAGCAAGGGACATAAGAAAGGAAGAATGCAAAAAAACCCACTTTCTGCAGTGAAAAAAAAAAAGAGAGAGAAGAAACCATGTATGACACATACAATGTACAAACAATAAAGGAAAGAAGAGAAGCAAAACAAAAGGAAGATAGGAACAAACTAAGAACAATGAATGCAGCAGTACAACAGCTAGTGTGAAAAGATAAAGAAAGCCACTGCAATGACCAATGCAAAGAAATAGAAGACAACAAAAAGAGAAGAATGAGAGACCCATTCCACAAGATCCAGGAAACCAAAGGAAACTTCAAACCAAGGAATGGGACACTCTATGACAATAAAAATAATATAATTCAAGACCAGGAAGGAAAAAAAGTTGTTGGATGCAATACACAGAAGAGTTATACAAAAGAAATGACAAAACGAAGGGCACATGGAATGAAGAGCCATATGAAGATGAACCCCAAAATTCTAAAAAGAAAGGTGGAAGCTTTTAATTTTAATTTTATAAAAAAAAGATTAGTCTGGCATGACTTGTTTTTGAGAAACCCATGTTGACTTTTAGTGATTATGGCATTCTCTTCTAAATGTTCACAGACTCTCTCTTTAATGAACTGTTCTAGAATCTTTCCTGGTATTGATGTCAGACTAACTGGGCGATAGTTGTTGGGATCCTCTTTTTCCCCCTTTTTGAAGATGGGGGACAGTGTTTGCCCTCCTCCAGTCCGCTGGGACTTCTCCTGTTCTCCAGGAGTTCTCAAAGATTATTGCCAGTGGCTCTGAGATTACATTTGCCAGTTCTTTTAATATCCTTGGATATAGTTCATCTGGTCCTGGAGACTTAAATTCGTTTAGGTTAACCAGGTATTCCTGTATTTCCTCTTTACTTATTCTGTGCTATGTTGCCCCTATTGTGCCCTCTGCTCCGTTTTCCTCAGGTTGAACACCCTTTTCCTTTTGTGAGAAGACTGAGGCAAAAAAAAAAAAAAAAAAAGTGTTGAATAGTTCTGCCTTTTCTCTGACCCTGCTAGAATTTCTCCATCTTCTCTGTGCAGTGTCCCTACCATTTCCTTCTTCTTTCTTTTGCTAGACATACCCAAAAAAGCCCTTTTTATTGTTCTTAACCACTCTAGCAAGCCTGAGCTCATTCTGTGCTTTGGCTTTCCTGACTTTACCCCTACATGTGCTAGCTATTTGTTTGAATTCCTCTTTAGTGACTTCAGCTCTTTTTCCATTTCTTATACATCTCCCGTTTAAAACTTAGTTCAGTTGAAAGTTCTTTTGTCCTCCAACCCAGTTTCTTGAGACATCTCCCATTTTCCCTTCTCATTGGAACAGTCTGAGATTGTGCCTTCAGTATCTCCCTCTTGAGAAACTCCCATCCATCTTGAACTCCCTTCTCCTTTAGTATTCCTGACCATGGGATCACTCCCAGTGTTTCCCTAACTTTGTTGAAATCAGCTTTCCTAAAGTCTAGAATGAGTGTTTGACTATGCCCAGCTTCTTCTTTCTACTGTATAAGAAACTCCAGGAGAACATGATCATTCCCACCTAAGGTTCCCACCACTTGCACCCCATTGACCAGGTCATCCCTGTTGGTTAGAGATGTCATATTGATGATTCAGCAAGTTTGTTTTCTGCAGTTCCAGAGCACAGGACCCAGAGCAATGGATTCAAGCTGCAGGACAAGAGATGCCACCAGTCCAGCCCCCTGCCACGCAGGAATACACAATCAAAGCACCCCTGACAGATCGCCATCCAGACTCTATTCGAAAACCTCTAAAGAAGGAGACTCCATCACACTCCAAGGCAGTGTAGTCCACTGTCAAACAGCTCTTACTGCCAGGAAGTTCTTCCTAATGTTTATGTGAAATCTCTTTTTCTGTAGCTTGAATCCATCGATCCATGTTCTAATCTCTGGAACAGTAGAAAACAAGCTTGCTGCATCCTCAATGTGACATTCCTTGAAATATTTAAACATTGCTATCAGGACACCTCTTAACCTTTTTTTTTTTGCTTCAGGTTCAATATACCCAGCTCCCTAAGTTAATCCTCATAGGGCATGGTTTCCAAACCTTTCACCATTTTGGTCAACCTCCTCTGGATACGCTCCCGCTGGTCAATATCCTTTTTGAATGTGGTGACCAGAACTGAGCAAATCTAAGCAGCCTTATGAATAAGACACTTATCAGATCCTTGGTCACCAGCTGCCCTGCTCAGGTCTTGCAAATTCAGGGCAGTTGTGGCTTCCTTAATTGAGTGTGGTCTTCACCTTTATTTCAGTTGGTCTCAAAGATACTACAAGATCCCTTTGCACTCTGATTTTCCAGACTAACACAGCTATATCTCTGAATTCAGAAAATACCTATTTCATAATCATTTTCTTAAAGAAATTTCATTTTTAGAGAAACCAGATTCTACCTGTAAACGGTGTCATTCATTTCCTTTGTTCGACTATTACATACGCAATGAAGAGAACACAAAACAACATTCTGCATTGGTTATTTAGGTCTAACCAACACCACAGCAATAATGCAGTTTGATGCTGCTTTAAGTTCCATGGCTCAATGCTATGGGTTTATGGGATTTGTAGTTTTTAGCCTTCTATGTCAGGGATTTCTGGTGCCACAGCAAACTACAAATCCCAGGATTCCATAGGATGGAGCCATGGCAGTTAAAATGGTGTCAAACTGCATTATCTCTGCAGTGCAGATTAGACTTTAGTTAAATCTACTGAAGTCCAAACCCCATTGCAGAAATAATCTAGTTCGAGACTGCTTTAACTGCTCTGGTTCAATGCTAGGGAATTCTGGAAACAACAGTTTTGTGAGGTGTTTAAGTTTTCTCTGTCAGCGAGCTCTCATGTCACAATAAGCTACACTTCTCAGGATTCCCTAGCACTGAGCCAGGACAGTTAAAGTGGTCTCAAACTGCATTATTTCTGCAGTGTGTTTTGGTCCCAAGATACCAAATAGCATCTCCTGGCCTGATCTCCCCATCCTCGCCCTACACCAGGCATCAACCATACTGAGAAAAGGGGGTCAGTTCTGCCTGCAATAAGGATGATAATCTCCCCCGCTTCCCACCATCAAACAAGTCTGTATAGTTGTAGGATGCCTGTCACAATTTCTTGTTGGATCCTGGCTTGCTGGAAGAGCAGAGCATCATCATCATCATCATCATCATCAATCCATGTCCCAATCACCTGCAGAATGGACCACCATTTCTTGGTGTAGTTGATGCCCAGTAAAGTTGGTTAGGGAAAATATTGCAATTGTGCCAACAGCCCCACAATCATAAATATAAATACTGAGCGCTTGCTTATACATGCATAAACATTCATAACTATTCAAGAGAATGCTTGCCATTGTATTTGCAAAGACCAAGGGTGCATGTGTGCTGTAGAAATAATAATAATAATAATAATAATATACCTAATAATACATTTTATTTATAGCCTACCTCTCCCTGAGGATCGAGGAAGGTTACAACAAATAAGAATAACAATAAAATACAATATACAATTAAAAACCACATTTCCAAATAATCCTCTGCCCCAACCCCCTTCCCAGTCATAAAAAAAGAAGCAAACTAAAAACAATAACAATCGCAAATACTAATTAAATAAGGCAGTTTTGACACCACTTTAACTTCCATGGTTCCATCCTACAGAATCCCAGGATGTGTAGTTTTGTGAGGCACCAGCACTCTCTGGCAGAGAAGTCTAAAAAAAAGTCTTGTAAAACTACAAATCCCAAGATTCCATAAGATGGAGCTACAAGGCTTAAAAGGGTATCAAACTGGATTATTTCTATAGTGTAGATGCGCTCCAAATCAGAGATGTCAGATTAACTACAATCGCCCCTCCATTCTCTGTGGTTTTGCATATTCACGGAGGGGTGACCACAGGCACCCCCTTGCGCATGTCCGCAGGGACATGCTCCATTCAAATAATCCCCTGTCCCAACCCCCTCCTAATCAAAAATATTTAAGCAAATATGGGGCTTAAATATTTGCAAATCTTCATTTTCGCGGGATGGTGCAGAATGGATCCCCCGTGAAAACGGCTGACTGTAAATGGGAATGTTTGCTCAAATAAATATATTTTTACTTACACGTAAAACATGGTGATGGGGGGTAAAGAAAAGAAGTAGGGCATGTGAGCACCATAGTTTGTTGATATGATGCCACTAATGACGTAGTCTCCTGGCCTGTAATAATTCCTGGCACGATGTTGATCTCGTGCCAGTTTCAAGGTGCATTTTGCCTTCCAAACACCATAGGCCGCATGGGGCAGTAGCAGCACGAACACCAATGCTACCGCCATTAAGAACATTCTGGGTCTGCCAGCTAAGCGTTCCTTCTGACCTCTCTTTCCAATTCCATTTCCAGATAATCAAAAGAACCTAAAACATACAGAACAGTGATCTAACAAAAGTTTCAGGTGTATTTTTCAGTGGCGAGGTCTTCCGTGCCAAAAGTGTGATTCTACTAAATTTCAGACAGGCATGGAGAGCCAACTATTGATTACTCCCAACTAACATACACCTCTGGAATCTAATCTTGAATGGTGAGAACGTGAGAGTCGACACTGGGACTTTTGCCTACCCCCGCATCCCAGTTCTCAGAGGTTTTATACCTCAACTTGTCCAGGCACAGGTGGGAGGCATCGCCACAAGTTGCTCTTCATAATTTTTAATTTGATTATTTTTAAGTTAAGGTTGTTTGTCTCGAAGGCCACCTCCAGAAGAACATCTCATGAGCTTTAGCAAGAGCAAGAATAAATCACTATGATTTCAATTGTAATTATTAGAGAAAGAAGAGAGACAACGTGGTTTGAGCATTGGACGATGACTCTAGAGACCAGGGTTCAAATCCCTGCTCAGCCATGGAAATCCACTGGGTGACCTTGAGCAAACAACAGTCAGGAACACAACAAGAATAACAACGTGTTGCCTCTTCAACATCTTGAACTTTCAATATGACTGAAGATGAAGATGTGAAGCAAGAGGAAAACATGTTTGCAAGAACTCATGAAAGGGATGAGTGAATGGGCAAAAAGGTAACTTGGCCTAAACTCTACAAAGCTAACCATACTCATCAAAGCTGGGATCAATCCCATCCTTTAGGATGTATTTTGGGATGGATAACAAGGAACCCCCAGGCTTCATGATCCCCTCCTGCAGCTATTTTGACACCCTGTGTATTCTCACCAAGGCTAGATTAAGGTGGGCCTGAAACAGGGTCCTTTTTATATCCATAG
>CM034703.1:330955375-330965518 GCA_020142125.1 Phrynosoma platyrhinos
TTTTTAATCCAACCTAATTGCCACACATTTTTATACCATCTCCTCCCAAATATCACTTCGAGAATGAAGTAATGACCAACTTTTCAGCTACTAATAAATAACCCAATATGGGTTTATGAGATATCTTTGCATTGCTCTCTCTTGAAAGAAGCCAAGAAAGGCTAATTCTGAAATGTTTCTAAGGTGGTGGTTGGCAAAATGATCTGGGCACTAGAGCTCATTGAAGGACATTGACAAATTAGAACCAAGCCCTATGAGGAAAGCTTAGGGAGCTGAGTATAGTGTCCAGAACAAAGGGAAGTAATAGATCCATTCTATTCTGCTTTGGTCAGACATCGCTTGTAATGATCTGGGCACTAAACTGTTGGAGAGTGGAATAGACTTCCTTGGAAGGTGGTGAACCCTTGGTGGGGTCTGTCAACAGAGGTTGGATGGGCGTCTCTCAGGGGTGCTTTAAGCCTGTATTCCAGTATGGCAGGAGGAAGGACTGGATGGCCTTTGCAGCCCCTTCCCATTGTGGTTCCATGAATGCGGGAAGGAAACGTCCTTTGGAGCCAACACAAGTGTCTGTCCAATGCAAGGGTAGGCAAAGTGGGGGGCCCAAATCACATAGGGCTCCCAATCCTCACTTTTGCTGCTTCTGAAGCCCCTTGAGCCATCCTCCTATACAAAAAATAAAATTAAAAATGTGAATTTCAGGCAGTTTGCCACCCAAAAACTCCACTAAACAATCTGAAATTGCCTGAAATCATGGCCATTTCCCATTCCCTTCCACCAGACATTCCCCAAAGAGGTTATTTTGGCTGTAAATCAACCAAACAAGGTAACCAGGAGTGACATGGGGCCCATTTCAAGCTCTATATTCCACTTTAACTGCCATGGCGATATCCTATGGAATCCTGGGGTTTGTAGTTGAGGAGGCACTAGAGCGCTCTGAGAATTTCAAAGGCCCCTCCCTGCACTGCAAATCCCAGAATTCCACAGGATGTTGCCATGGCAGTTAGCATGGAAGATATACACAGTCATCCTTCCGTTCTCTCGAACTTGAAATCTGCGTTTTTGTATATTCACGGAGTGGCGAGTTCCATTAAAATCAATGGGGCATGCCCCATTCAAGCCTATGGGGCTTGAATATTGCCGAATCTCCATTTTCGCAGGGGGGTCTGGAACAGATCCCCTGTGAAAATGTAGGGCTCACTATAATTGTGGAGTGTAACTGCACTATAATTGTATAGTGTAAGTGTGCACTTGTCATCATTACTGGCCCATGCAGATGCATAAGGTGCAGCTCTCAAAGACGAAAATAGTCTCCCATTGGCCACCATCCATGAAGTGTGGTGCCTATTCACACTTCACAATTATAACACTATTATCCCATTTTAACTGACATGCTTTCAACCCACAGAATCCTATGGTTTAGACAAGCTGTCTCCTTATCTGGAATTCCATAACCAAATATTCCAAAATTGCCAATGCGGGTGGCGGAGACAGTGGCACTTTTGCTTTACAAACTCTAAATTAAAAAGAAAAAGTGGGAGAAAAATAACATTCGTATGGGAAGTTTTTGAAAATGGTCACTAGAAGAAGGAATATTAAGAAAGGGTAGAGTGACCTTACGGCAAAAAGAGGACACCTGTAATATAAGGAAAGAGTGTGGATACGAAGAGTAATTTAAGTTATGATTATCTTAGGTGGTGAAGAAGAATTTCCGAACATTGCTTGGATGGAAGTTAATTTAAAAATTGTATATGACAAAGCAGAAAGAGGAACATAACGTATTTAGTTTATATACTTGTGTAAAATGTGTTTAGATTATTCAAGTGGAATTGTTTTATTTTAATAACATTTATTTTTTAAAAAGAGACAAACTTTGCTTCATGCCCAAAATTATTAAAAATATTGTTAATAAAATCAGTATGTAGAGAGATCTTGTGGCACCTTTGAGACTAACTGAAAGAAAGAAATTGGCAGCGATGCTGCCAATTTCTTTCTTTCAGTTAGTCTCAAAGGTGCTACAAGATCGCTCTACATACTGATTCTACAGACTAACACCGCTATATCTTTGAATGTTGATAAAATTTCCTTCAGGCTACTTGTACAGCTGGCTTCTCCTATCTGTGGGCTTGTTATCTACGGATTGGAGCATCCACAGATGGCCTTGCCCCATTATCCTCAATGGTGGTGCATGCCCATGGCCGTGCCAATGTGGTCACGCACACATTGTACCACCATTAAGGAGAATAGGACTTGAGGTCCGGAAGAATTTGCCCTCTTCGTGGGGCTCTGGAATGAAACCCCCGCGGATACGAAGGACCAGCTGTAAAAGGTTTACAGTCAGCCCTCCACATTTGCAACATTGATTTTTGCAAATTTGATTATTCACGGATTTGAATAATATGTCCTCTCTAAGGATGTTATCACACGGGGGCAAATCTGCTGGTTAATCCACACAAATCCCAAAAAGAAACTGGATTTGTGCCTCGCGTTTTCACACAACTTCGCACAGAAACTGGACAGAAAGCGGACAGAAACTGGTGTTAACCGAGATCTTTTGAAATTCGGTTGTTTGGAGGAAATGCAAATGCGCAATTAAGGTAATTTCGCATTTACCGTAATGTGAAAAGCAAATGCACATTTCGGAGCATTTCCCTGCTGTTCCCATGGTTCCAGCGAGCATTCCTCTATCTGCGCATGTGCAAGAAGCTCATTTCTAGTACATTTACGGGCTTTTCTCACTTGTGTGTGAACGTTAAATGTGCTTACTGTAAATTCGCAATTAAGGTAATTACGTGTGAAAGCCATTTGCGGAATCAAAGTTTATTTTCGGTTTATTTTCGGAATGCCTTGTTTCCACTTTATTTTCGCTTTAAGATTTTCTAGGTCCTCCAGTGTGACTCTATGGTCAGCATCTACCAGAGGTCACACTTTAAGACCTGGAGATTCCTAGAGAACACTTCTCTAGACGTTAATAATAATAATAACAACAACAATAATAATAATAAATTTCATTTATTATTGCCCTCTGCTGGGCAATCGGAGCGGCGAACAAGATTAATAGTTTTTTGTGGGTTTTTCAGGCTGTGTGGCCATGTTCTAGAAGAGTTTCTTTCTGACGTTTTGCCAGCATCTGTGGCTGGCATCTTCAGAGAAAAAAGGTCCTTTTTTTCCCCACAAAAAACTATGGATGCCGGCCATGAAAGCCTACGACTTCACATTGAACAAGATTAAAACAGAACAAAGTTAAAACTATTCCATCTCCCCCCCAATCCCTAACCCACCCACCCATAAAAATCGAATTAAACTATGTTAGAATTAAAATAGGTCTTCCTGTGCAATTCTTTGGTCAACTTCCGGCAGATGTTGACCACAAACTTGCACTGGAGGACCTAGAGATTCCTAGGGAGGTCTTCTCAAAGGTAAAAAATTCAGCATTTTTTTTATTTGTGGTTTTTCCACTTTCACAGGAGTCCTATGCACTTAACCCCAGTGAATGTGGTACATAAATTAATTTTGTGTTTCGACTTGGTCTCGTCTCCGACATATCTCATTATGTATACCAAATACTCCAAAATCCAAAACACTCCTGGTGCCAAGACTTTCAAGATAATGGAGATTCACCCTGTAGTTTGTTGGAGCACTAGAGCTCTCTAGCTGAGAACTCTAAATGCAACTCTCTAAATTGCAATTCCTCGGATCCCATGTGATGTTGCCATGGCAGGTAGGTAGGTAGATAGGTAGATCTGGATAGATAGATCCGGATAGTGTGAATGGGCCCTTTATCTAATCTTTTTTATAAGCACTGGCCCAATGGAGTGGGATAGACAAATTACATATCCTCCAACAGTCCCAAATTGGAAGGGCAGTCCCAATTAATCCCCTCTTGTTTCACTTTTTCAACTGCTTTTTAAAAAGTCCTGGTTTCTTTCTCCTACTCCCGCATTTTCCCTTCCTCCTCTGCTTACTTCGATTGCTGCAAAATGAGTTCAAAACAAAAAATAGTAGTTTCAACTCACCGAGAGAGGAAAGGAGAAAAGGGGACAGGATCATACCTTTTTCCCAATAGGCTCCGAATGCTTTGACACTGTAGAAATAATTATTTGATACCACTTTAACTGCCACAGCTCCATCCTGTCGAATCCTGGAATTTCTAGTTTTGTGAGGTACCGGGTACGCTTTGGGAGAGAAGGTTGAAAACCTTGTAAAACTACAGATCCATAGGATGGAGCTACAGCACTTAAAGTGGTATTGAACTGCATTATTTCCGCAATGTAGTTGTAGAATGTATTGTAGACGACAATGTAAATGGCAAAAGCCAACTGCTTCTGTCTCTCCTAATTTGTGTATTCTTCTTCATTTACAAGTTTTGTCATCATGGTCTGCATCTGCTCTGCAGAAATAATCTGAGCGGATGCAGACTTGGTCACTTTGGCTACATGTGTCTTGGTTTTTATCTGTGTTGGAAGATATAAAATCATACCTCTCCAGAGACAAAAGCCAAACCACAAGAATAGAACCAGTGGTAAATCTGCCCCACAGAAAGAGAAAGAAACTTTATCCATCTATTTGCTTCTTCACCATTGTCTCGAAGCCATAAATGTTTGAACCGATTTCACCAAGGTCAGCATTCAATATGGCCCCAGCGTTTTGTGATCTTGCTCCCTCCACCTGCCCACTTTCATTCTCCAAATGAAAAGCTCCATGGACTAACCCAGGCTGCGTCCGCACTGCAGAAATCATCTGGTTTGATACCATTTTAACTGCCCTGGCTCAATGCGGTTGGGTTCTGGGAAGTGTCTTCTGTTGCGTCACCAGAGCTCACTTGCAGGCCCAAAAGGGAGAAGAAGTTACGGCGGACTTCTGGACAAAAATATTTGGAAACCACAAAAACATTCTAGAAATCAATTAATTAATTTTGTAGCTGCCTTTTTCAGTTTGGGAACCAAGGTGGGCTATCTATTGGGATGCCATCAACAACAACCAAACCTTTATTGCAGTCAACAGAGCAGTAGGCAACACATCAGATACATGCTATATATATTAAAACACGGCAGTAAAAAATATTTGTGTTGAACGAATTTAAAAAGAACAATTTAATGGGATATAAAATTACTATGTATAAAATATTTAAAGTCTACAAAGGGCCGGTGCAGATTGGTCAAAAGGGCTGGCCTGGGGGTAGAGTTGAGGTAGGGCAACTGCATGGCGTCCGCCCCGACTCCACCCTGACAACGCCGTCATGCCGCACACCCGACCGCACGGCGTCTGGCGTCAGGGCACCCTGTTGGCACAGCATGTACACATGCTGCACCAAAGGGACACTAAAGAGCCGCGGCGGCAGTTCTAAGGGTGGCTTTTTGCCCCCCCCCCCAAAGGAATGGCATTTGCCAGCTCTTTTTGGAGAGGCAAAAAAGGAGGATCGGGGCCGCGGCTTGTGGTTGCCACAGCCCCGATATGGCGCTCCCAGGGGCGGCACAGAGCCGCCCCTTAGTGGCCGTCTGCATCAGCCCAAAGACAACCTTAACATTTGCATTTTAAGCCATATGTCAGAACTATGTTTTCTTGATGGGTGTAGCATAATCCTATGTGTTTTAACAGTTGTGAAAAAAAAAAACTTTGCAACCTCTTTCTTTATACATATGTGTGTAGGGGGCCAAACTCTGCATGCCTTGAATGCGGTTTGAATATATCCTTATCATTGACTCCATCTTTACCGGAGTGCTGATGTGTGTGAGCAACAGAACTTACAGAGAAGCGCTTCTGATTTAAAAAAAAATAATAGTGTGAACAACAACTGGAATGTATGAGTCAGATTATTCAGAGAATTTCCATCCCTCCACCCCCAGGCCGGTGCTTTTGGCCGATCTGTACAGGCCCTGGGAGACCTGGGTTTGAATCCCTGCTTAGGCACAGAAATCAACTGGTTGACTTTGGGCAAGTAAGAATCATAGAATTGGCAAGTCAGAATCATAGAGTTTAAAGAGACCCCAAGGGCCATCGAGTCCAACCCCATTCTGCCATGCAGGAATACACAATCAAAGCACCCTTGACAGATAGCCATCCAGTCTCTGTTTAATGACCTCCAAAGAAGGAGAGTCCACCACACTCCGAGGGAGTAATCTCTCAGCCTCAGAGGAAGCCAAGGGCAAGCATTCATATAGGACCTCTTTTCAGTGTCCACTTTGGCCGCCCTAGTTCTGAGAAAGTGTGGGTGTGTCTCTGAATGACATGCTGTGCACACTTTGGGTTCATACTCAATGTATGACATTTGAGGTGTCCCTAAGTCTTGGGCTTTGGCCTGAAAACCTAAGGATCTGAGATGATCCTAAACTAGCACCCTTACTCAGGGTAGGTGCTACATCCACATGCATGCATGCAAACATATCATATACTCCCAAGATTTCATAAAGGAAAGCTGGGGCATGTGTGGCTGGGCAACATCAGAGTGTGGTCAGGATGGCCAAAGTTTTCAGCGAGGAAGAACAAACAAAGTAGCAGAGGCCACAGCAGTTTTCTTTCACCTGAGCCTCCTGGGAAGGACAAGATTCTGCCTCCTTCTCTCCTGAGAGTGCAAATGCCTTTTGTGCATTGATCTCAGATTGCAGCAGTTGAAGGAAGTCATGAACAAAGGAGGAAAACGGAAGGAGGAAAGAGAAACCGGGACATTTAAAAAGCAGCTGAGAAAGCGGGACAGCAGGGGATCAATGGAGAGTGTCCCAGGCAAATGTGAGCAGTTGGAAGGTATGATGTATTTGCACGCATATCCACGCCAAAGCACCTCTCCAGTACCTTTACATGAATGCATCTGCACCATAGTTCCAAGGCTCAGTGCTATGGGATTTTGGACGTTGTAGTTTTCTGAGATATTTAGCCTCCTACCCACTACAAATCCCAGGATTCCTTAGGATGGATCCATGACGGTTAAAGTGGTGTCAACCTGCATTTGCAGGTATATCAGTAAAACAAAGTGGCAGTGAAGGAAGGGCCGTTCTTAGGGCTGGATTAAAAATCGACAGAAGCTGGGAATTTGGGAACGGGGAGTCTAATCCCTCTGAGGAAACTTGTAAGCCCAGAAAAACTCTCAACTGGAAGTTACATTAAAGACTTGACACACAAGAGCAAGAGCTACAATATCCTACCATTTTGAAGTACACATTTTTCAATGATTTATATCCAGTCTTGTCCACTTGGTGAGAAATCTAGTATTGAAACACATTTTTAATTAATTTTATTTATCATATTTACACTTCTAAAATACGTTTCATACATAAAGCTAAATACATTCGACATATCCTCCTAAACAATACTACTAAACTTCCATAAAGTTCCTTTGACATACCTTTGTTCATAGTCATAAATCATACATCTTTTTCTTTTTCTATCACCACTATTAAACCTAACCTAAGCCACTGTGATCAAGCTCCCGATGCTCTCCATCATATTGTATTCCTTTGTCCATTGTATATAATTCCTAGGGGAAAATTGCTAAGGAGGCCATTGGAAATGAATATCTGTTTGGATGGGTTATCTGTGGAATACTTATTGGAAGATCGGAATCCACAGATTACTAGGCTAATGGCCAATTTTCTGGTGGAGGCAACAAGATTATGGTTTAAATTTTACAATAATGATCCTGAAGTTTTATTGTAAATGTATTTTATTTATTTTACTTTATTGTAAATTTTATTGTAAATTTCATTGTTGTATGCCTAATAAAGGTTGAATGAATGAAAAAACGTAAGCTCTCTTTCACAAATTCATTATTCGTATCTTATAATACATGTGTCTTATCCTTTAATCATCTTATCATTCCCCAGATATAGGGACTTTGCAGACTGCCAGAAATAGTGCAAATTGAGTCCACTTTAAGGGTTAGGGTTAGGGAATCATGGGAACTGTATTTTATTGTGGCACCAGAGCTCTCTGACAGAGAAGGCTCAATGTCTCAGAAAAAATACAGTTCCCATGATTCCCTAGCACTAACCCTAACCCTTAAAGTGGACTCAATTTGCACTATTTCTGGCAGTCTGCAAAGGCCCATAGTTCTTTAACATTCCCATAGTTTTACTTGCTCTACTCCGACCATCTTTCCTTATTATATTCTTCCATCGGAGAGCATTCCTTATCTACCTTTTCTACATCTTTCTGATTCAGCAGAGCTGTTAATCTGTCCATTTCTTTCATTTCAACTAACTTCAGCAACCAGTCATCCACTGTTGGTATTTCTTGATTTTTTCCATCTCTGTGCAATTAACAATCTTGCAGCTGAGATCATATATAAAAGAATTCTCCAATAGTTTCTCTGTATTATCGGATCAATCTGATTTAACATATTTAATGGGTATATTTCCAGTATCTAAAACACATTTTTTGGTGGACAATGCAAATTTCCCCACTGCAAAGGGAAGGGAGCTGAAGGTGTGGCGGGCAATGTGCGGCCAAACTGCGCAAGAACTGATAAGCAACTCTTATCTAATGGCAGCACATGGCGAGGGAGGGATGGTGGGGCTGTTACCGTTATTAAAATGCAAGCTGAAAGATAGAGGGAGAGCCTATCCAGTCTTTTAGAAATAAATAAAATTAGCCCACTTTGAAAGACAGGCGACCAAGGAGGGCATTTCAGGAATGATCAAAGATCTCCGTCCAACTTTCCAGAATTGGAACTGAAGACAGAGGCTTAAACGTAGGGCATTCTTCGAACAAGTAAGAGCTGTTTTATTTATTAACTCGGCAGAAAGGGTTCACAAAGGGTCTTGGATGTTAAGTCGTAGGCTTTCATGGCCAGCATCCATAGTTTTTTGTGGGTTTTTCGGGCTGTGTGGCCACGTTCCAGATCTTGGATGTTGTTCATTCAGCAGAAAATTACACCCGGGAGTGAATGATTCTCTGATTTGTATTGTACAGGGGTTAAAAGAAAAGAAAAATAAGAAACATCAGGATGTACAGCTGCCGCTCTGTATTCACGGATTCTTTGTCAATGGATTCAAGCATCCACTGCTTGGAAATATTTTTTAAAAGTATAAATAGCAAACCTTTATTTTCCCCCCCCATTTTTATAGAAAGGATAGCATTTTCCTATGCCATTGTATATTAAATGGGAATTGAGAGTCCACAGATTGCGGGATCCACGGAGGGTCCAGGAACCAAACTCCAGAGGATAACCAGAGCCGACTGTATGCAAGACATGTTGTTGCATTTTATAGTATGGTAGCATGGCATAGTGGTTTGAGTGTTAGACTCGAGAGGCCACAGTTTGAGTCAAGTCACACTTTTTAAAATCAGGGGAAGCCAATGGCAAACCTCCTCTGACTGAATCTTGCCAAGGATAGGTTCACCTTTGAGTCACCCGAAATTGGAAACTTGTACATATATACAGGGGCCCCTTGTTATCTGCTGGGATTTTGTTCCAAGACACACACACACACCATGGATATCAAAATCCATGGATGCTCAAGTCCCATTCAATACAACGGCATAGTAAAAATGCTTATACTGGTCAAAGACCGAATAAATTAAATTGAAATTGAATAGTAAAAATGCTGTCCTTCATATAAAATGGCAAAATCAAGGTTTGCTATTTGGAATGTATACCGTACTTTTTGTCAAATATTTTCCAGGCACGGATGCTTGGATCTGCGAATAAAGAATCTGTGGATACAAAGGGCTGACTGTATGGACTTTATCACAAAGAGGAAATCCCATGCAGAAACAGGTTTTTAAATCGGGGGAAACCCAGCAAAGGTGGGTTGATTTTCACATGACATCATTGTTAAACTGTTGTTAACCTGAATGGAAAGATGTCTCAAAAGCCGCTTCTTTTTACTTTCGGAAAATCCCGAAAGTAAAAAAGGAGTGGCTTCTGACTACTTTCTGTTCGGGTTAATCACAGTTTAGCAATGACGTGTCTGAAAATCAATCTGCTTTTGTGGGTTTTCCCTAACTTTTAAATCCCATTTCTGCACAGGATTTCCCCTGTGTGATAAGGTCCTATGTATGTAAGCATATGTACCCAGGCAAGACCAATATGTAAGACATGCTTAAGGAGGACCGGATCTAACTGAAATAAAGAAATTGGCAGCATGAACTTTCCTAGACTTGAGTCTACTTCCTCAGGTGCATATTATTATTATTATTATTATTATTATT
>CM034703.1:331040149-331050932 GCA_020142125.1 Phrynosoma platyrhinos
ACAATGCATCTCAGGTAATAGACCAAGTCTACAAAAGCTTATGCCACAACGTCTTTCGCACAGTTGGTCTCAAAGGTGCTACAAGGTCCCTTTGCATTTGGGATGGATGTGCCCTTTGTTGACTGAAAACCTGTTATTAAACATTTGTTGTAAAGAACAGGGGGGAAAGGAGGAGGACACAAAAGTCAAAGAGATCAGGGAAGGCTTGCCTGAATTGATGTTCAAAAGACTTAAAACAGACAGAAAAACCACAGTTAAACCCAAACATACATTTATCATAAGTTGCTATGCTAACTGTTTATAACACGGAATGGTATCAGCCATAACAGTCTTAGTGCCCACAGATACTAACATTACTATTTTAAAAGGTAGCATTAATTTTCTAATTGCCCCCAATGCATCACTGGTATTTTATTACTAACCTCATGTACAAACCAAACACCCAGCTCCAACTGATTGTTTAGTATAGCATTAAGAACCCTGGAGAATTTTGGTTACTGTTAGACATTCAGAAAATTCCAGTTTCACAGTACCCTAACATACCCAGAATTCTCCTGCAATATTCCAAAATGAAATCATATTAAAACAGTACAAACTCTGCAGTTCAGAGGTGAAATCTGTAAAATCCCTTGGGTTTCAGAAAGTTCCAGTTTCACAGAAGTGAAGAGTTATTTCTTTAAAGAGTATGGTCCTGAATACAGAAGAACATACATGTAGATAAAGGTTTAATTTTTAAAAAATAGTTAAAACAAGGAAAACTGCCCCAAACATACTCAGGATTCCCCTACAACCTTCCAACATGAAATATTAAAATATCACTAAGTTCTGTATGCAAAACCTTTTGGATACAGGCTAATGCATGGATACCAATATTTGCTTTCTTACCCGCTGAGCTGGTTTAGGTAGACTTTTACTTCCACTTCCTTTAGGTCTTCCTCTTCCTCTTTTAGGAGTTGGCTCTCCTGTTGGTTCCTAAATTCAGGAAGAAATGTTACTGGGGCAAGGATTTCAACACGAAACCAAAACACAAGCAACAGGGTAAATCCAACTGTGTCATTGAGTAATTCCGTTTTAAGTATGAAAGAAGAGGGGAGGCAACCATGAATGGGAGTAGAGTTACATCTGGCCACTGACTTTACATGACAACACTGTGAAAAAGCGTGTATTTCCAGACTCTTTCCAACTAAATTTAGTTTTAAAGGGTGACTATTGTTTTTCTAATCATTCAGGAATATTCATAATGAATTCTAAATAGATAGGGTAAAATAAGATGCAGATTTCCAACATTTTTTTAAAAAGAAATGTTCAAGTTGTTTCACACAATAGACAGGTTTTTTGTTTCTTAAAGCTGCAAGGGAAAGTTTTGCTTTGTTCTGATTTAAACAGTCTATTTCCATTTGTCTAAATATTGATTCTCTAAAGTGATGGTAGATTTTACCATTTTTGAAGAAAATTCTGCTGTTTGTCACCACCTCTGTCTGCTCACAAACCTGTGGAGGAAGAAAATGTAATATTTAATACAGTGTATTAATGTAACAATTTACTATAATACGTATTTAGTAATGTATTTAAAATATTAATCAATTACATTACGACATTAATTAATGTTATACTTTTACTATATTATATATCTATATCTATATCTCTATATATATAATATTGATTAATAGAATAATTTAATATATATTAAATAAAGAATGTAATATATTTAAATTATTATATTAATTTAATACAATATATATAGATCTCTATTTGTCCAATATCCTAAATCAGTGGTTCCCAACCTGTGCTCCAAGAAGCCCTTAGGGCTCTGCATGTACTTCCCAGGTGCTCCATGGCGGCTCCAAGAAAATGAAATAAATAAAAGTTGAATAAAATTAAAGAATAAGAATATATTCTAATACATACTCCTAAACACCATTAACTTGTAAGACATATGGTAGGCCTCTTAGGGGCTCTGCCATAAAAATAAGGGCCCCGTGAGTCAAAAAGGTTGTGAACCCCTGCTCTAAATGTACCAGATCCTGTCTGATCTTGGAACCTAAGCAGGGTAAGCCCTGGTTGGTACTTGGATGGGACCCCACCAACAATACCAGGTGCCATAGGATATATTACAAAGAAAGAAACTGTCAAAACCACCTCCGAGTATTCCTTGCCTAAGAACTAAGTCATTCATGAGGTCACCATAAGTCAACAGGCAACTTGATCTTGAAGTTACAGGCACACAAACACAGATAGATTGATTACCAACACCTCCCCCACCAACACACCTGGGGCTGGAGCTCGGCCGGGAAGAACTTAAAAGCCCGCCGGCTTTCTCCCCTCACGCCAATGGACCAGCTGTGGCAGAGACGCAAGCGGGAGGCCGAGGCGGAGGAGATGGGGCCGCCGGGGACCAACATCTCCCCCACCAACACACTTGTGACTGTAACATGGCTGGAGAGACTGGAAGGAGCTTGTGACCCTTCCCTGGCAAGATCTTCCCCAGGAACAACGTTACTATGTATTGAAAATGCATTTGTATTTTATACTGTATATTATATATTTTAATAATTGTTTAAATCACTTGTCTGTATTGTTTTTGAGGTTTGGGTCTGGGAGGGGCTGGGAAGAAGGGATGGGCCCTGTACTGATGTTATATGATATTGTTTAATTTGCTGTAATATATTATGTTGTTCACCGCCTTGATTGGCTAGCCAGAGGGACGGTATACAAATAAATCGTATTATTATTATTATTATTATTATTATTATTATTATTATTATTATTATTACTGAAATACTATATAATATGACAGCCAGCATGATGTAGTGCAGGGGTAGGCAACCTTTACCCTTTAAGAGCTGAGGGACTTCATCTCCCAGAAGCCTCAGCCATGTTGGCCAATAGTCCCATGTTGGCCAATAGCTCCTGGGATTCTGGGAGCTGAAGTCCTTCGGCCCTTAAAGGAAAGGTTGCCTACCCCTGATGTAGTGGTTTGAGCACTAGACTATGGTTTGAGCACTAGACTATGGGGGTTGCAGACTGCCAGAAATAGTGCAAATTGAGTCCACTTTTAGGGTTAGGGTTTTTTTTGGGGGGGCAAGCTTCTTCAGAGGAGGTTTTGCCATTGCTTTCCCCTGAGGCTGAGAGAGTATGACTTGCCCAAGGTCACCCAGTGGGTCTCATGATACTTAATGTGTCTGGGGGCCTTTGCAGACTGCCATAAATAGTGCAAATTGAGTCCACTTTAACTGCCCTGGCTCAGTGCTAGGGAATCATGGGAATTGTATTTTTTTCTGAGACATTGAGCCTTCTCTGTCAGAGAGCTCTGGTGCCACAATAAACTACAGTTCCCATGATTCCCTAACGCTAACCCTAACGCTAACCCTTAAAGTGTACTCAATTTGCACTATTTCTGGCAGTCTGCAACCCCCCAATGACTTTGGAGACCAGGGCTTGAATCCTGGCTCAGTCATGTAAGTCCACTGAATCGGGCAAGTCACATTCTCTCAGCCTCAAAGGATGGCAATGTCAAACTCCTAGTGAAGAAAACTGCCAAGAAGTTGCCATAGGTTGGTAAAAACATGAAGCCATCCAACAATAAATTATATACATTTAGTATACACTTAGTGAGCCAGTAGTGCATAGTGGTTTGAGTGTTGAACTACATCTCTGGAAACCAGGGTTCAATTCCCAGCTTGGACAAGAAACCCATTGGGTGACCTTGGGCACGTCACACACTCTTTGCCTCAAGGAAGGCAATGGCAAACCTCCTCTGAACAAATTTTGCCCAGAAAATTTCATGATCAGGTCACGATAAATTGGAAATGACTTGAAGGCAGACAAGTATACCCTTAGTACATTTAATGTACAGCTGGCCTTCTACATTTGCGGCTTTGATTATTTGCAGTTTTGATTAATACGTCCTCTCTAGGTGTCAGAATCTGGTGGCTGCGGCCTCAGGTTCTGCCAGGAAGGTGATAGGGGATGATGGATATGGGAATGAAGTGGGCATTGGTTGAAAGAACAGGGTTGGAAGATACGGGGGGGTGGGAGGTGAGCAGCTGCAAGGTTGTTTTGATAATGGGTCCTTTGCAATGCAGAGAACTGGAAGGGAGGCTTTTGATAAGTTGAAACAGTTATTTAGCTCAGAACCCATTCTAAAACATCCAGATCCAGAAGTGCCTTTTGTAGTCCAAGTGGATGCCTCAGACTTTGCAGTGGGCACTGTGCTTATGCAAAGGGATGGAAAGGGTGCCCTCCGTTCGTGTTCAGCAGGGGGAGCTGTCGCAACCAATTTGGGAGAAAGAAGCATTTGCTGTAAAATGGGCCCTCCAAAATTGGAGACAATATTTTAAAGGAGCTCCCCATCCATTTGAGGTGTGGACAGACCACCGTAACCTAGAGGCTTTGCAGGCCCCTCGCAAGTTAACGCCCAAACAACGTAGATGGGCTAAAGACTTTTACAAATATAATTTCACTCTTAAATTCATCCCTGGCAAGGACAATGGGCTAGCTGATTCCTTGTCACGACTGCCGCAGCACATGGGCAAAGAATCAGAGCCAATGCAGACACTGTTTTCGCCAGCCCAGCTGGGATTGGCAGTAACCCTCCGAAGCCAAGCAAAAAAAGAACTTGGTGTCACTGACAGTATCTTAGATCCCCTACATGAGAAAATTAAGCAACAGTCTGCATCGGACCAGTGGCTTGAAGCTCACAAGCACAAGATGGTGGAAGGGGAGCCAGGGCTATGGTACAAGGGGTCAAGAATGTATGTACCTTCAGATCTGAGATTAGAAGTGTTGAACACTTTTCATGACTCCAAAGCAGCCGGTCATTGGGGATTTGTAAAAACTTTACATTTGATCAGGAAACAATTCTGGTGAGAAGGCATGAGAACTGACATTGACAAATATATAAAAAGCTGTTTTGTGTGTGCCAGAGCAGAACCTTTGGTTGGAAAACCCAGTGGGCTCCTACGTCCTCTAGAGACACCTAGTGGCCCTTGGAAGCATATAGACATGGACTTAATTACTGATCTGCCAAAGAGTCATGGCCAAGACACAATATGGGTAGTCAGTGATCTTTTTTCTAAACAAGTACATTATGTGGGATGCAAGGGGGTGCCCACTGCGCCCAAACTGGCTACCATGTTTATACAACACATCTAGAGGCTGCATGGCCTTCCACTTAAGATTGTGACTGATAGAGGAAGCAACTTTACATCCCAGTTTTGGAAGGCGCTACAGGCCAAATTGGGGGTGCAGTTGGCATTTAGCACCTCTCATCACCCGGAATCTGACGGTCAGACAGAACGCACAAACGCGGCTTTGGAAAAATATTTGCGTTGTTATGTTAATTATTTACAAGATGAGCTTGTAAATGTTTGCATGAGCTTTTGCTCCATGCTGAAATTGCTTTTAATGGGCTGTACACCAGAGCACAGGACACTCTCCATTTGAAATTGTGTATGGCCATGAGCCCAAACTGTTGCCTGAAATTCAATGTAGTCCCACGGACCCATGTACTGTGACCCAGTGGCTTGACAAAATAAAACAAGGGTGGTCTATTGCAGTCAAGTCTTTGGAGAAGGCCAAATCTGCCTATAAATGGTTTGCTGACAAATACAGAAGGGGCAATTGGCAACTCAAACCAGGTGATCAGGTTTATTTGTCAACCAAGTATTTAAAGTCCAGACACCCCTCCAAGAAACTGGGACCTAAATACACTTGTCCTTTTGAAATAAAAACACTAATTAATGATGTCACAGCTGAGTTGATTTTGCCCAAGGAATACAGACATTTGCATCCTGTTTTTCATTTCAGCCTGCTGAAGCCTGCTTTCACTGAAGGACCTGGAAGAACTGTGAAGGCCCCACCCTTGTCTTTGCTGATTGACGGTGAACAACACTTCAAAGTTTCCAAGATTTTGGACTCAAAAATACATAAGGGGGGGTTTATATTATTTAGTCAGGTGGAAACATTTTCCTTTGGACCATGCCGAATGGATCCGGGTAAAATATGTGAAGGCGGATAAATTGGTGGCTGCCTTTCACCAAGCTTATCCTGACAAACCTGGGGGTGGTTGAATTCTTTCAAGTTTGTTTCTTTCCTTCTTCTTTTGGGCTTGTTTTTTTCCCCTTTTTTCATGCTGCTTGCTTTAGTTGGGATTGATATATTTTAGGGGGGGCAGACTGTCAGAACCTGGTGGCTGTGGCCTCAGGTTCTGCCAGGAAGGTGATAGGGGATGATGGATATGGAAATGGAGTGGGCATTGGTTAAGTGTTGAAAGAACAGGGTTGGAAGATACGGGGGGATGGGAGGTGAGCAGCTGCAAGGCTGTTTTGATAATGGGCCCTTTGGAATGCATAGAACTGGAAGGGAGGATGGCACTCCCCAGAACTGTTGGTGGTGGTGATTCAAAGGTGGGGGCTAAGGAGTTGGAGAGCTGAAACTGTGGGAATTGTAGGTGGAGATGGGGTTTGCACGCCAAGAGGCGGAGTGAAGATTTCGGTGGGTTTAATTAGGTGCTGTAATGTTGGGGGGGGGCAGTTCTGGTTTAAACACAGTGTAGTGAAATGCTGACTTTGTGTGTTCAATAAATTCCTAATTACTGCAATTGGCTGGTTTACTGATTCCACAGAGTTCCGATTTTGCTGAACCTGACACTAGGAATCTCTGGGTCCTCCAGCACAACTCTGCCAGAAGCTGACCATAGAGTTGTGTTGGAGGACCTAGAAGGTCCTAGAAAAAACACTTCTCTAGGCATTTGTAGGTCCTCCAGCATGATTCTATGGGCAACGTCTGGCGGATGTTGACCATAGAGTTGCATTGGAGGACCTGGAGACCCCTAGAGAGGTGCTCCCTTAGGTACAAAGAATAGTGTTTGTACTTGCGGTTTTTCCACATTCAGAGGTCCTTTACCCCTAACCTCAGTGAATGTGGAGAGACCACTGCATAACAATATACATCTATTCCTTATTCATCTATTAGACTCTTTGAGCATTCATGTGTGCTGTAATGCAGAATGGTAAATCTTCAGTTAGACTCACAGGGGTAGGCAAACGGTCCCCTTTAAGGGCCGAGGGACTTCAGCTCCCAGAATCCCAGGAGCTATTGGCCAACTTGGCTGAGGCTTCTGGGAGCTGAAGTCCCTCGACCCTTAAAGGGGAAAGGTTGCCTACCCCTGATAGAGAAACACCACATCCCTTCTATTTTCATGTACTTCTACAAATTGCAAATAATAATAATTTTTATTTATATCCCGCTCCTCTGCTGGGCAATCGGAGCAGCAATTCCTTTGCCACTTTGAATTCTCTGTAGTAGGGAGTTCCACAATTCAGGTCCAATAACATCAAAAATCCACCTAATAGTGATACCTTTATTAGACCAACTAAAATGCACAATATACATGTTGCAAGCTTTCGAAGCTCCACCAGCTTTTTCATCAGGCAAGGTGTTAAAATCCATATGGGGGGGGGGGGGGTGAATTGAACATGTTAACACCACAATGCAAAAAGGATGTTGAGAAACTGGAGCGTGTCCAGAGGAGGGCGCCCAAAATGCTAATGGGTCTGGAAACCATGCCCTGTGATTTACAACTTAGGGAACTGGGTATGTTTAGCTTAGAGAAGAGACGGTTAAGGGGTGATATGATAGCCCTCTTTAAATATCTGTAGGAGTGTCATATTGAGGATGGAGAAAGCTTGTTTTCTGCTGCTCCAGAAAATAGGGCCCCGAGCAATGGATGCAAGCTGCATGAAAAGAGATTCCACCTAAACCTTAGGAGGCCCTTCCTGACAGTGAGAGCTGTTCGACAGAGGAACACACTCCCTCCGAGAGTGGTGGAGTCTCCTTCTTTGGAGGTTTTTAAACAAAGGCTGGACGGCCATCTGTCAGGGCTGCTGTGATTGTAAGTTCCTGCATGGCAGGGGGTTGGACTGGATGGTTCTTGAGGTCTCTTCCAACTCTAGGATTCTAGTCATACACCTGCTTTTTGCTGTTTTTGTTCTCAGATGATATGGAGGGGTATTTCTTGCAGGCTGGTATTTCTTCCTGGCCATGTGGCTACTAGGAGATTCTCAAAGTGCAGGAAATTTAACATCCATTTGCAACACAAAAATATATTTCCTTTGCAATCCAGAAATACCCCTCCATACCATCAACTGAGCACAAAAAACGGCTAAAACAGGCCGATGACTAACTTCTTTCAATTTCTTTCTCCTGTATTATTTATTAACACCTTTGTCTGATGAAGAAGCCAGTGGAGCTTCAAAAGCTTGCAACATGCATATTGTGCATTTTGTTTGGCCCAATAAAGATATCACTGTTTGGTAGAGTATCAAAATAGTTAGGCTGAATATACCAACAAAGATACATCTTGTAATAATTTTCCCTTAAAGTTAGCTAAGATATATAAACAAAAAGACAACAAATGCTGGAAATGTGGAAAGGAAGAAGGAACATTTTATCACTGTTAGTGATCATGTGAATATGCTAAAAATATGATAATTAGTAATATTATAAAAAATTGACTTACAACTAAAGGCCATTTTTTTTAGCTATGTTAGAAGACAATTTGGAAAGAAAATTTGGGAAAATATTGTTCTGTATGATTACCATAGAGAGTTACATATGCCCAAAAGTGGAAAATTAAAGACATCGCTACAAAAGAAGACTGGCTGCTTAAACTCTATGAGGCAATAAAGATGGGCAGAGTAACTAGTTTGATAAAATATGATTCTTTGGATCACTTCAACAAAGAATGGACTAGTGTAATACACTTTTAGACTAAAAAATGGGGGGAAATAGTAATATTTAATATTTTGATGGTTAAAGATATTGACATACCGAGGCAAAGTACAGTCAGCCCTCCTTATCCACGGATTTTTTTATCCACAGATTCAAGCATCCACTGCTTGAAAATGTTCCAAATCAGTATAAATTCCAAATAGCAAACCTTGCTTTTGATTTTTTATGTAAGGGACACCATTTTACTATGCCATTGTATTTAATGGGACGGCTTTTATAATCCACGGGAGGGAGGTTTTCTGGAACCAAACCCCAGCAGATAACACTGTATTACTATTATTTTTAGAGACCTAGTATATTTTTACAGCTTAAGGAACTTAAAATTAGATAGTATAAAACATAAGAGTAGATTTATTAGGAATGTTATGATGAGGAAACAGGTATAAAAGGTAAAGAGAGAGAATGAATGTTGGAGAGGGTATGAGAAAGTGTAAGGAGGTTAGAGCAAGTGAATGTGTATGTTGAGGAAACAGAAGTGAAAGTGAGGGAAAGAAGAAGGAAAGTATGGAAAGGAGGGTATGAAAGGAAGGTAGGATGATGATGATGATGATAATGATAATAATAATAATAATAATAATAATGTTTATGTTTATCCCGCCCCTCTGCAGCGTAATCAGGGTGGCATACAACAAGTTAAAAACATCGCTACAAGTTAAAACAAGATCCAATAACCCATTCCCTAACTCACCCACCCCTTAAAAATATATTAAACTAATACAAAATTAAAATACCTAATGAGTAAAAACATACAATCCTTTAAAATAGCAGCTTGACTAAGATGTAAGGAGAAAGGAGGAGGATGAAAGATATAGAAGATGAAAAGAAAAAAAGAAAGGCGAAAGTTGGTTGTGGAAAGCTAAATAAGAGAGGATGGTTCTGCTGCGATATGCTATGATTTGTTATGACATGGTAGGAATTATATTGGAAATTGTCAGAATGGAAATTACTGGAATGCCTCTGAATGCGTTTAGAATGTGATTTCAGGGAATTATAGTTTGTCTTGTTTACTAGATGCATAATGTTTCTGTTTTTATTTGTTTAATAATTTTTTCTACGTTAAAAAATAGTTAGGTTGAATGAGAGACCAGTCTAACAAAGTACGTATTGCCCAGCGTTCACCCTCTGCTCTGAATTTCCCTCCGTGGGACGGGAACTGAGACTCCTGCCACCCTTTTTCACATCCCACCAAGACCCTCCTAAGAAGCCAGAGAGGAAAACCCCATCTGGTACTTCTCTCCTTTTCTGAAGGGGCTGCTGGCACTGCCTGTCTCCTTCCTTGGGCATCTCCTGCCCACAAGTCGAAGAGGCAACAGGAATCACTCAAATGCCTGGCATTTGGGCTGAAGCGATGACAGGTGCCAATCACTCACCTTGGCCTCCCCAAATCTGCAGACTGTTGTTAGTCCTCTCACACAACTTCTCCTCACAAATCTCTCCTCTCCACAAGGCTCCCTCCTTTCTTTTCTTTCTCTTTGGAGCAGCCTTTTTTCTTCTTCTCCCCCCCCCCCCAAGAAAACTCAAGACAAGAGCTTCCCCTCCTTTTTCCCCTTTCCAGGAATATGGAGCCTGGGTTTCTCCTCCCATCCTCTCCCAACATTTCCTACCTCTCTCCTCTGCTTCCTTTGTCTATTCCTCCCCTTTTCTTTTAGTAGCATTTATTGCATTTGAAATCATAATATACACTTTTTTTAAAAAAGCAGCAGCAAAACAATCACACACAACATGACCACAAAATGAAACATGCAAACACCAATAAATCTAACAATCTATACATTTCAATTATGTTTAATATATGCTGGGTTTAGGTTTTTCAAAGGTGGGGGGAATAGATAGGTTTGGATCACCTTCTGTGTGTTGTGTGTTTCTGATTTATGGTGACCTTATTATCATGGAGGGGTTTTTGGGGGGGCAAGCTTCTTCAGAGGAGGTTTTGCCATTGCTCTCCCCTGAGGCTGAGAGAGTATGACTTGCCCAAGGTCACCCAGTGGGT
>CM034703.1:331055691-331068497 GCA_020142125.1 Phrynosoma platyrhinos
CTTCAAGTCCTTTCCAAGGTATGATGGCCCTAGGAGGAAAAATATCACACTTTTTTCTTGGCAGAATTTGTTCAGAGGTGGCTTTGCCATTGCCTTCTCCTGAGGCTGAGAGAGTGTGACCTGCCCAAGGTCACCCAGTCGGTTTCCATGGCCAAGACGGGATTCGAACCCTGGCCTGCCAAGGCCATTGTCCAATGCTCAAACCACTACACCACCTTGGCTCTTGGGGAGGAGGAAGGGGAACTATAAATTGGGATCTTATGGGAGATAGGAGGGAGAGGGAGGGAGGTCCAGTGGGTGGAGCAGGCGGGAGAGGAGGAGGAAGAAGGCAGCATTTGGAGGGAGAGGGCAGAGGGCATATTGGGCTTTGTGGGGGAGGAAAGAGAAGGAGAGATGACCAGTGGGGGGAACAGGCAGGAGAGGAAGAAGTGGCGAGTAGCATTTGGGGGAAAGAAGCAAGAGGGCTCTATATTGTGCTTAATGGGGGGACAGCTGGGGGAGGAGGAAGAGGAGCTCTCCCCCCTCCCCTCCCCCCAGCTAGGGAGGGTCCTGGTTCCTGTAGGCCACCTTTGGAAAGGAAGGGCCCCCCCCCTCCTTTCCTAGCCATCCAGACCCTTCTGCTGCTGCCAAAACTCCCTTCCTCCTTCCTGAAAACAGCCCCACAGACACATACAATGGGAGGAGGGCACAAGGAGAACCTGGCAATGGGGGGAAGGGCAGGGCAGCCAAGTGGGAAGAGATGCCCTGCTTTGGGTGGGTTGGGGGCCACAGGAGGAGATCCCTCCCCCAGCCCCTCTTTGTGGCCCTTGGAGCAGAAAAGTGGTACGTTCAGCTCAGGCAGTTTGGGGGTGGAGGTGGGGGTGAAACTGCTCAGGCTCCTCTTTGCCTTCAGGAGGGATCTAAGTAAAAGTCAGACCCTATGACATAGATTTCATGCATGCCATCTGATGCCAGGGTGGGTTGAATGGGATTTGATTTCATGGGGTCTGACTTCTACTTTCTTCCTACAGAAGCTGAGCTCTAGAGGTCAAGAATGGATGGGAGGCAGGAAGGGAGGGATGCCTCTCCCTCAGCTGCTCAGACATTCCCTGCCTTTGCACATTTAACGTTAGAAAATGAATGTAAGAGCAAAAGAGAGCCACTTCTGAATGTCCTCCCAGTTCTTCCCACATGGAACCCATTGAGATTTCCCCCTGGGAAGCCCATAAGAGACTGGAAGAGACCACAAGGAGATGGTGATAACAGCAATTCCACACACACACACTCCAGCAGCTAATAATACCTGGCCTTTCTTTGAGTCCCACCACTGTCTCAAGCAGAGTTGGTGGGAACAAGAGAAAGGAAGGCTACCTCTGGACTCTGGAAGTCTCTTCCCAAGGAGACTAGAATGACTTCCTCGCTGATGTCTTTCTCTCAGCAGGCAAAACCCTTTGTATTCAGACAGGCTTTTAATTTCTTTTTCTTTTTTTAAAAAAAGAATGTGTGGGGTACAATTTTAGTTTTCCAGGGTGTTACCTTTTTTAAAGGAAACAAAAATACACCAGTATGAAAGTTAAACTTGTTAGAGTCTAACTTTCATTAGCAGAACAACAGAAGCGTGGGTCAGACTGTTATTTTAAATCTGTCTTCCTAAAGAATAAATACTAACTCAAAAAAAAAAAAACACATGCAGTTTGTAGTTTAAAAACAAACAATAATGGCTTTGATAAATGTTTACATAAAAATAACTAAAACCTAATGTAACTGGAGATGGTTTGGGTAAAGAGAGATAAATCTCACCATCTTTTAGATAGCAGGAAGATGAGATGACCAACGGACTGTTGTCAACAGTTCAGAATCTTCAGAGAGAGCTGTTAAACTGTCTCCAATAAGAAAGAGAGGGGGAAATCCCTGTCTAAGAAGGAACAGAAGAAGGAATATATTCCAACAGAAAGGGATAGGGGGTGGTGTACTCATAGAATCACAGAATTGGAAGAGACCACAAGGGTCATCCAGTTCAACCCCATTCTGCCATGCAGGAATTCACAATCAAAGCACCCCTGACAGCCATCCAGCCTTTGTTTAAAGACCTCCAAAGAAGGAGACCACCATACTCTGAGGGAGTGTATTCCACTGTCAAACAGCTCTTACTGTCAGGAAGTTTATCCTAATGTAGAATCTCTTTTCCTATAGTTTGAATCCATTGCTCTGTATCCTATTCTCAAGCAGCAGAAAACAAGTTTGCTCCATTCTCAATATGACATCCCTTCAAATATTTAAACAGGGGCCAGCTCCCCAAGTCTTTCCTCATAGGCCACGGCTTCCAGACCTTTCACCATTTTGGTTGTCCTCCTCTGAACATACTCCAGTTTTTTAAATTGTAAACTGAACTGGTTTTAATAGCTTTTCATCTTTTTTACTGCATTTTATTCTTTTAACTGAAGGTTTGAATTATTTTAATACTGTGAAAACCACAACGAGACTGATTGTCCCTCTCTTTTCAGGAGGTCTGACTAAGTTGAGATCCCACCTTTAGACTGAACTCCAGTACACACTTTCCTGAGAATAATCCCTAGGAACCGTCCAAGAAACATCTTTTGATGAATGACAAAATAATTCCTCACTGTAAGGTAGGATAGAATTTGGCTTTCTTTTTTGTCCTTGTACCACTTGCTTCCTTGCTTGCTTTTACGCATGGTTTACTCTTGGTTTTTACTAGAAATTTATCAAGTCTCTAAAGCCCACCCTGAGACTGCTGCTAGTGTTGCTTGGTTTTCAAACCAGTAAGAAGGGACAGTTGAACTTCAGGACATGTAGTGCTGACAATTGTGAAGTAGTTATTAACAAGGTTCTACTTAAATAGCAAATGAAAATGTTGATTTCAGTTCACTAAGCCATGTATTTCTCTGTAAAATTGACCATTGTTAACATTGCTCAATTATACAATGCACACATAATCTGTTTTTATGAAGGGCCCACTTCCCAAAATATAGGAATTCTTGGTATCATGTTCAATTAAGAAAAAGTAAAAAGTTTTCCAGTCTTAAAATATTTTATTCTGTATAATGAGGCATACCTGCCAGCCCTATAAGAGACAAACTTTGCCACCCCCAGATAGTGATTTCCCTTATAAAAAGGCAGACCTGCCTGCCCTCTAAGACAATGGTTTCAAACTCTGGGATGCAATATCAAGAGGGGAGTGCAAGAAATTTTGCATGTCTGGTCAGAAGGAAGAGAGGCAGGAAGAGCAGCATTCGTTCACAATGTGCATCCACATGCAAGAAGCGCTATCATGGGGAGGCACTAGAAACAGCTGCCAAGTGGGAAGGGGGATTTACAGGGAACAACAAACATGAGAGAGAGAAGCAACAGCAGCCATCTTGAATGGCATAGGTATTCTTCCATTGGCAGTGTGGATTTCTGCGATTCCAGGGCCTAGGCAGCAGCACCAACACCAGTCTGCTGCCACATTGCAGAAATAAAGCAGTTTGACACCATGGCTTCCATGGCTCAGTGCAATGGAATCTGGGAATTTTTAGTTTGGTGGGGCACCAGAACAAGGAAGGCTAAATAGCTCACTAAACTACAAATCCAAATATTCCATAGTATTGAGTCATGGCAGTAAAAGTGGTGTCAAACTGTTTTATTTCTGCAGTACAGATACACTCCACAAACAATAAGAGCAACCCAAGCAACACAAAGGCAAGAGCGGGGTCACATGTCTCTCTGAGGTACTGCTTCTTGCATTCATCCTTTCTGGGTTTGAGTCTGGCTGGTTTTGGGATGGAATGTGCATCTGCCTCTTGCTCTCACTCTCTCTCGTTTGTAGACTCAAATTTACAATTTAAAAAATGTTTTGCCAACATGCATGCAGGTCACACAAACATACACCACACCTCTTGATGCCCAAAGTCAAACCGACCACCCACTCTCTAAATGTTCCTCCAATGAGACCCTTAAAAAGGCGAGGCAGCAGGCAGACTTCCCTTGATCTAGATGCTGTATTCCTTTTGATGCAGCCTAGAATCACATTGGATATTTTTGCTGCAGCGTCAAACATTATACAGGTGTGTCATCTTTCCATCTCTTTGTAAAATCCTGGAAGCCTTTATTGGTGTCCTTAGCCTCAGGGCTGGCCCACTTCCTGCTGGGCTATTTCATGTGCCAGAGGGTCCCTTTTTTCACCCACAGGGGCTCTAATTGCTAGAGGAGGCTTAGATTGCTCACTTTCCATTGGACTCCAGAGCCCCAATTCACTGGGATGGGTGGAGCTCTGGCCCTGTTGTTCACATCCGGAATTTTCTGTCAGACTCATTCACTCAGAACAAGGCCACCTGTGGCTCCTGTCTGAGGAAGCAAGATGCTTCCTTCACTTGCTGGGGAAGTGTGGATATGGCCTTCTCCTGGTAATGAACTTGTGGGAATGCTTCTGGTGTGTCCAAATGCCTGGCAGATCTGGCCCAAGACAAGATGGTTTCTTCCTCTGCTATTCTATGGAGAGAAGTTGCTGAAATTGGGAGTTCAGTATCCCTCTAAAACTAGACTAGCAATATATTCTGTACCTCACTGGAAGAAGCTGCTTTAGGGAATGCAGCCCTTGCCACTGGTCCTTACCAATAATAATGATAATAACAACAATAACAATAATTTTATTTCTTACCAGTCTTTCCCCGAGGCTTGAGGTGGGCTACAGCATAGATTAAACCACATAAAATCATTTAAACACTGTTAAGGACACATTAAAATCATCCAGTATAAATTACAATCAACTGAGTAGGCCTGCCAGAAAAGATAGATCTTTTAAACTCAGACAGCATATTTAGCTGTTGTATCTCTCCCAGCAGATCATACCACAGTCTATTGGCAGCTGATGAAAAAGTCTTCTGGGTGAAACACTGGGCCACCACTAGCCTCAGTCTCACTGCCCAATGGCTGTGGTTCCACTGTCTTGTGAATCAAACTTGTGAAGAAAACTGGAGCGTGTCGAGAGGAGGGTGACTAAAATGGCGAAGGATCTGGAAACTATGCTGTATGAGGAACGACTTAGGGAGCTGGGTATGTTTAGCCTAGAGAAGAGACAGTTAAGAGGGGATATGATAGCTCTGTTTAAATATTTGAAGGGATGTCATATTGAGGAGGGAACAAGCTTGTTTTCTGCTGGTCCAGAGAACAGGACCCGGAACAATGGATGCAAGCTACTGAAAAAGAGATTCCACCTCAATATTAGGAGGAACTTCTTGACAGTGAGAGCTGTTCAACAGTGAAACACACTCCCTCGGAAAGTGGTGGAGTCTCCTTCTTTGGAAGTCTTTAAACAGAGGCTGGATGGCCATCTGTTGGGGATGCTTTGATTGTGAATTCCTACATGGAAGAATGGGGTTGGACTGGATGGCCCTTGTGGTCTCTTCCAGTTGTATGATTCTGTGATCAACAAATGTTTCCTCTTGTTTTTGGAACGACTGTTTCATAATGACAAGGAATGAGCCTATTTCCCACCCCCCAGAATTTCCCAAATCAGATCTAATTTGCCACATGAAAGATAAGTCTCTGAGGAAGGAATATTAAAAAGATACTATGTCTTACCTTCCCGGTAGGGAAAAACTTCCATATCACCCTTCCTAGGACTCAGAGGATAGGATGGTTTTGTAACTTTCTGAACTTCAGTTTGAACTAAAGACCAGGACCTGGTTGTTCAGCAGGGCTATGGAGTTGGTACACCAAGCCTTCAACTTCGACTTGTTTATTTTTCTACTGTTCCGGCTTCTTCATGAATGGCAAATGTATATTAATTAATAATAACAAATTTATTGTAATAATTCAGGTGACAACACCTGAAAACACTGGATATAAAAGTGAAAAGATTTTTTGTAACAGTTGTTAAAACATTGTGTTGCCTATTTGGCAATACAAAGATTGGATTTTATTATTAATACATTGCTGCGCAAGATATCAGGAGCAGGAATGGGTGGGGTCTTAGCCACCATTCCCTTTGTATCTGCCCAGGAATGGTTTTTGACGGGGAAAGTTTAAAAGACTTGCATGAGAATATTAGCTTTTCCCACATAAGCCAATCTTTCTTCTTCTTCTTCTACCTTTATCTGCAGGTCTTCTCCCACTTCCCATAATTTTATGAACAGAATTGCCAATGGTGTTTACAAAGTGAAAAGGGGACACATATCCATGCCTAGTGGAATTAAGGGGTAAACTGACTAGAACTGATTTATATTCTTGCCTGAAATAGTCCTGTATACAAAAAGATTACATATGAAGAGGAAAGGGTTGAGTCTGGAAGGAAGTAGTAACAATAATAAGGTTTCTTCCCTGATCGTCTTCTCTTCTTTCTCAATTAGGAGAGAATCAAGAAAATGAAAATCTTATGGAGCCACTGTGGCTTGATGAGAAATGAGCATGTATGTTACAGAGACAATATTGTAGTTTGGAAATCAAAAGGGATCAAAACTGCAGAAGGAAAACGAGTGAAAGAATGGGAAGAAGAAATCCTTTGAGAGTGCTCATATCAGATAATAAAAGAAAATGAAGTGAATCATTCTATTTGTAACTATATTTAAAATATTAATTGTACATAAAATACATGATCAACATGGGAAACAGACCATACAGATACATGGAATATGGAAAGAGCTTCATTGAGAGTGAATATACAGTTCACATCAAGGAACCCACACAGGAGAGAAACCATCTGAATGCATACAATGTGAAAAGAGCTTTCAAGTGAGGAGTCACCTTATGTCACCTAAAATAACTCATATGCAAGAGAAACCAAATAAATGCATGGGATGTGGCAATTGCTTCAGTGAAAGTGGAACATGTACTAAACATCAAAGAATGCATACAACTGGGACATTGGAAACCTATGTTCATATCAAAGAACGTGTATAGAGGAGAAACCATATGCATTCATGGAATGTGAAAAGAGCTTCACTCAGCCTGGGAGGCTATGTTGAAATTGAAGAACCCAAATAGGGAGAAGAAACCCTATGAATGCATGGAATATGGGAAGAGCTTCAGTTGGAGTGGACAATTCTATTCACACCAGAGAACTGGTTTGAAACCATATAAATGTATGGTATGTGGAAAGAGATTCAATCACATTAGAAACCTACATATCCATAAAAGAACTCACACAGAGGAGAAACTATACAAATGTATGGAATGCGGAAAGGTGTTCAATCAGAGGGGTTCATGTGCTAAACACCAAAGAATCCATATAGGGGTGAAGACACATAAATGTATGGAATATGGAAAGAGATTCAGTCAGAAAGCATACCTCTATTCACATGAGACAGTTCACCCAAGGGAAAAACTATATAAGTGCATGGAGTGTGGAAAAAGTTTCATTCGTAGTAGTGCATTGACTAGACATCACAGAATCCATACAGGGGAGAAACCGTATATGTGCGTGGAATGTGGAAGGAGCTTCAGTCATAGTGGAGCATGTATTATACATCAAAGAACCCATACAGGGGAGAAACCATATCAATGTATGGAATGTGGAAAGACGTTCAGTCATAGTGGAACATGTAGTAGCCATCAAAGAAGTCATACAGGGGAGAAACCATACAGGTGCACAGAATGTGGGAAGAGTTTTAGTCATAGTGGAACATGTAGTAGACATCAAAGAACCCATACAGGGGAGAAACCATATATATGCATGGAATGTGGAAAGAGATTCAGTCAGACTGGAAGCCTACGTACACATCAAAAAACACACACAGGGGAAAGACCATATACATGCATGGAATGTGGAAAGAGCTTCAGTCATAGAGGAACATGTAGTAGACATCAAAGAACTCATACCGGGGAAAAACCATATACATGCATGGAATGTGGAAAGAGCTTCAGTCAGACTGGAGGCTTACATTCCCATCAAAAAACCCACACAGGGGAGAAGCCCTACAAATGTATGGAATGTGGAAAGAGCTTCAGTCGGGGTGAACATCTCTATTCACATCAGAGAACTCACACTGGTCTGAAACCATATAAATGCATGCAGTGTGGAAAGAGCTTTAGTCAGAATGGAAGCCTACATTCACACCAAAGGATACACACAGGGGAGAAACCATATAAATGCATGGAATGTGGGAAGTGCTTCATTCACAGTAGTGCACTGACTGTACATCAAAGAATTCACACAGGGGAAAAACCATATAAGTGCACGGAGTGTGGAAAGAGCTTCAATAATAGTGGCGCATGTAATAAACATCGAAAGACTCACACTGAGGTGAAACCATGTGATTCATTGAAATTGGAAACGGCTTTGGTGATAGAGGAACATATACTGAATATCACTGCACCCAAACAAGGGAGAAAGCCTTACTGAAATTACGGTAATCTACACTTGCAGCCTTTGATGAACCAAGGATGTAAAGTTATTTTATTTTTTAACAAAAGAGAAAAGAATAGTCTGGACAGACTTCTTTTTGAGAAATCCATGGTGGGTCTTAGCAATGAGAGCGTGCTTACTAAGTGCTCACAGACTCATTTTTAATCA
Source organism: Phrynosoma platyrhinos (assembly GCA_020142125.1). Lineage (NCBI taxonomy): Eukaryota > Metazoa > Chordata > Lepidosauria > Squamata > Phrynosomatidae > Phrynosoma > Phrynosoma platyrhinos. The sequence continues at coordinate 331,064,183 of CM034703.1, forward strand.
TAGGTTCAGGATATATAGCTTCCCCCCCCCCCCCATTTTGCACATGGAGATAAAATTTGCCCACTTCAACCAGGACCACTCTCATTTTCCAAGAATTCTCAAAACTTACAGAGAACAGGTCTTAAGCTACAATCTGCATGTTCCTTAGCACCCTTAGATGCAGTTTATCTGCCCCATAAAATTGAATTCATTTAAAGTTGTAGTCGTACCACTATGTTGCTTCTCTTGAGCTGTAGCCTCTTCACTGCCTAATTTGTTCCATTTCACCTGGCTTGTGTGCTGTTTTTCTTTTGGGGAAAGACAGAGGCCAAATAGGTGTTGAACAGTTCTGCTTTCTCTCTGTGCCCCATTCCACCTCCTTCCTCTTTTGCTCTTCCAGGAGCAGCTGCTCTGATCCATGCAGAAACTTGAATCTTCCCTGTGGACTTGAAGTGTGTGAATAGAATAGGTGGACCTCGAAGTGTTGTACTTCTTTTCCAGGAGGGCATTGTCTTTCCACTTACTGCAGGTATGCAGCGTCCTCTATCCTCTAGCAAGGAGACAAGTACAGCACAGATGTTCAAGGTCACTAGAGTAGCTCCCTCACTGTCCTTGTCTCTCGGTCCTGTGTTAACTCGAAGTACCTCCTCATTAAGCTCCCACACAAAACACCTCTGTTTGGTCTCCCTGTTTGCAAGCTCCTAACCACAAGTTCATAGAGAATATGAGAGACTATAGAAAGCTAAGGGCTACTGGATCTCAAGCATACACAGACCCAATGAACCAGGTGTGGGAAGAGCCAAATGGTGAGGCAAGATTAGAATGAGGGTCAGTAGGGCTGATGGTCAACAGATGAGGGAATGCAGGGGAGGACAGGAGGACAGTATGGACAGTATGGTGCCAGTGAAGGTTTGGTCCTTGGAGAGAGGGAGAAAGAGAAGGTAACAGGTTGTCTTTCTTGGCTCCTCTCCCCTTACCTACTCTTGACTTTCACATGGTTCCTTTCTTGGGCTGGAACATCACATCTCTTCTTGAGATAATGGGCACTGCCACAGTTTGTTTAAATACAGAATGGTAATCCTTTCAGTCTGGTGCACCACCCAGTCATATTTTCTGGGATCAGTTTCAGTTATCGTGGCCTGATGATGTGGCCAATACATCATTGAACTGATCTGTTCCAGCACAGGTCAGCCCTACCTTTGCCCATCTTGGCTGTTCAGATCTAGGAGTGTGGGATTGATTGGGTGGGTTCTGTAGATTTTAAATGCTTCAGTCCATCAGGATGAGATGCCTCCTCCTTTGACAAAGGGAGTAGTGTGCCCTCTCCTGAAAAAGACCTCCGTGACACAGAGGCATAGAAGAACTACCATCCTGTTGTGAATATCCCCTTTCTGGGCAGCAAGGTGCTAGAGCATTTGGGCAACTTCAGGCATTCTTGGAGAGAACGGATCACCCAGATCCGTTTTAGTCTGGTTTCAGACCAGATTATGATAGTGAGACTTCCTTAGTTTCTCTGACTGGCAGCCTACTACGGGGAAAAGAAAAGGAGTGTTGCCCTGTTGATTTTTCTAGACCTCTTAGTGGCTTTTGGTAACACTGATCCTGATATCTTACTGGATTAGCACTGTGGGATGGTGTAGGAGAGGCACTGTGTTATGATGGTTCTCTTCCTAGCTACAGGACTGGGTCCAGTGAGTAGCACTGGGGGATTCCTGTTCAACCCCATGGCTCTTAGGCTGTGGGGTACTGCTTCGCAATAGCTATATGAATCCCGTAGATAACATTACTGGGAGTTTTGGAGTTAGGTGCCATCAGTATGTTGATGACAGGAATGTTTGCCCTTATTATTGGAGTTGGCTCGGCTGTGCAGGTGCTGGATGGTGTAATTGGATGGATGAGGGACAATATACTGAGGCTGGATCCTCTATGGATTTGAGGTTCTTTAGTCTGGAAACTGGGCAAACATCTTGTCCTGGTTAGGGTTATGTCCCCTGAAGGAGCAGGGATATCACTTAGGAATACTGCCAGTTCCATCTCTGTCCAAGTCAAGTCAGTGGCTCAAACTCCTTGGGGGCTTCTTTAACTGCTTTGCCAGTTACGGCCTTTCCTGGACAGAAGTAAACTAGCTGCAGTAGTTCATACAGTTGTAATCTCCTGTTTGGACTCCTGTTATGCACTTTATTTGGGGCTGCCCTCAAAGATGACTGAAAAGCTACAGCTAGTGCAAAGTACAGTAACTGAATTTCTGACTGGAAGAATCCGCAGACATCATGTAAGGCCAGTCTTAAAAGAGTTGCACTGGCTGCCGATATGCTTCCTTTAAGGTCCTTGTGATGATATTTAAACCCTTAAATGATTTGGGACTTTATGTGTCTGCCCAAGCTTTGAGGTGTGCTGGGAGCGGGGATCACCTTGGTATCCCACCAGGGAGGATATGGGAGAGGGTCTTCTCAGCTATGGCACCCCAACTGTGGAATGGGGATGCAATTGGCATGAATACTGGTTTCTTTCAGGCACCAAGTAAAAACATTGTTATCTATCAAAGTCTTTGGGCCTCACTTCCTTCCAACGAGGTGCCCAGGGTTTTAAACCTGTTTTAACCATTTAAGCCTGTTTTAATATTAATTATTTAATACAATCTTAATCTACAGTTGTCCCTCCCCATTCACGGACTTTGAGTCAGCGGTCCTGCTCTTCGCGGGAGGGACATAATGGTGGTGTGCAGCTGCATGTGCCCCCTGCGCATGTCACGAGCATGCGCACCATTATTTTCAATGGGGCTCAAATATTTGCAAGCTGCCATTTTTGTGGGGGGCGGATCCAGAACAGATCCCCCATGAATTGGGAGGGGCTACTGTATGCATGATGGAATGAGCTCCTGTCACTAGTCCCAGCTTCTGCCAACCTAACAGTTCAAAAACATGCAAATGCAAGTAGATAAATAGGTACCACTTTGGTGGGAAGGTAAACAGCTTTCTGTGCAGTCATGCTGGCCACAGGATCACAGAGTAGTCTCTGACAATGCTGGCTCTTTGGCTTAGTAATGGAGATGAGCACCACCCTCTATGGTCAGACACAACTTGACAACCTTGTCAATGGGGAGTACCTTTACTTTTTTTTACAGTATTATTGTTTTAAATTGCTTTAACCTGTTAGTAGTGATTTTACTTGTATGCTGCCATGAGATCTTTTGAAATAGGGCGGAATAGAAATATTTTGATGTATAAAAATAAATACATTTAATAAATGATAGTGTTGTTGTTGTTTTCTTAAAAGAAAATACTTTTCAGTACAAACTCACGGTTACCGCTGAATGTAATTGCTGAGCCTAACAGGCACCTGTCCCTGTATTCAGAAGAAAAACATGCATAGTTACTTCAGGAAAAATTCTGTTTGTGTATCTCTATACATGTTCAAATGTTTAAAATTATCTTGGAATATACACTATTCCCTCAGATAAACTGACATCTCAATAGGGTGGGGAAGGGAGGCCCCGACTCTTTCTTTGCCTCCCCTGGAAGTTAGTTCCTTTTAAAGATGTCGGGACGTTACTCCTAATGAAAGCCAGAGAAGCACAGTGTGGAATTTCCTCCTGCTGTGTGCATGGTGCCCAAAGAGAGAAATTGAGATAATTTCCTTCTCCAGAGAAAGATTTATTTTTGGATCCTATTCATCTGGGGCCCTCTTAACCCAACAGTCATGTTTTTCATCACTGGGAGACTAAATATTTGCAGGCAGCCCAACATCTTCCTCAGTGGAAATGAGATGTACCATATATACTCGTGTACAGGTCAACCTTATGTGTAAGTCGAGGAAAGGTTTTAGGGCCCAAATCATGGATTTTGATATGGCCCATGGATAAGTTGAGGGTAGAATTTAGGAGACAGATTTTAAGATTGGCTTGAAAGTGGAGGAGGAAAAAGAGAAGCTTGGCTTTCAGAGGAAATGCAAGGAGGAGGAGGAAAAGAAGCAAAGGTTTGGATATCAGCTTGAAAGTGGAGGGGAAATGGTGAAATGCAAAAAAGAAGAAAGGTTGGAGATCAGTTTGAAAGTGGAGGGAAAAGGTTTGGAGATAGGCTTGAAAGTGGAGTGAAATTGGGGAAATGCAAAGAGGAGAAAAGGTTTGGAGATTAGCTTGAAAGTGAAAGGAAAAGGTTTGGAGATCAGCTTGAAAGTTGAGAGAAAAGGTTTGGAGGTTGGCTTGAAAGTGGAGGGAGAATAATAATAATAATAATAATAATAATTTATTTGTATCCCACCCCTCTGTCAGACAACAGGGGCAGCTTACAGCAGTTAAAATTCTATACAATATATTAAAATACAATTTAAAAAAAAA
>CM034703.1:331174440-331185246 GCA_020142125.1 Phrynosoma platyrhinos
TGTGTGTGTGTGTGTATGTATATATATATATATATATATGTATATATACGGTATATAACAATTGAGTCCAGTCATACATCTAGTAGGTCCCCCACCATTGATGGCCACAGGAGTAGGAGAAGAGGAGGTCCTTACGATAGGCGGCAAAGGTAGGGATAAGGGAAAGCCCTCCCCGTTGGTGGTAGCGGTGAGATTTGTGGAAGTCTCCACATGTGGTGGCAGTAGGGATTTAGGCAGAACCTTTACATCCTGTGGGGAAAGTGGTGGAATAAGAGGGGAGGCCTCACAGGCCTCTCTAGGAAACCATATGTAACCTGGGGTGTTTAAGAGATGTGTTGGGGGGTGTAGGGACAGAAGGCCAGTGTGGTGTAATGGTTTGGGTGTTGAACGAGGACACTGGAAAACCAGGGTTCAAATCCTGGCTCCATCATGGAAAACCAGGCTTCAAATCCTGGCCCCACCCACTGGGTGACCTTGGGCACATCGCACTCTCTCAGCCTCAGAAGATGGCAATGGCAAACACTTTCTCAAGAAACTTGCCAAGAAAACCTTATGGTAGGTTTTCTTTAGGGTCACAATAAGTCAGAAATGACTTGAAGGCATACGAAGAACAAAACAAAAAAAGGGACACTCATACTTTGTGTCTTTATTCACCTGAAGGAGAGTTAGCTGTCACTTGAATTTTCGTACAACTCAAGAAATCCTGCCAAGAAAACCCCATAATAGGTTTGTCTTAGGATCACCATAGTTGGAAACAACTATGAAGGCGCACCACAACAACAAGAACAAAAAGAACCGGGAATAAGGAACTACTTTTAGTTTGGTCAAATTTTGTGAATATCCTTAAAAGGATAAATATGTCCATCGATAAGTAGACGTTTGGGGGAATAATTATGCAAACTGGCAGTTCTCAGATCCCCTAGCATTTTTGAATGTTGATGTTTAGAGCAAGTCTTGCAAGAAACAGCCATGGGTGAATTTAAAGTAATTTCTCACTGTAAGATAGTAAGGGAGTTTGCATTTTGGCACTGCTGCTGCTTTGCTTTTTCAAATTTTTTAGCCCTGCTTAGAGTCATGGGAAGAAAGAGGCATATGGTGAGGCTCTCTCTCTATGGACGTTATCACACGGGGAGTCGCGGGGAGAAAGTGGAAATAAACGGGCACGAGCGGAAGACTTTAATTTACGGGATTTGTCCCGTTCCGCCTCGTCTGATAACTAAATTCGAATTTAAAAGGGGGTTAATTTGAACGAAAACCTGATCTTTTCATTTTCGGGATTTTTGAGGATTTGAAAAGATCAGGTTTTCGTTCGAATTAACCCCCTTTTAAATTCGAATTTAGTTATCAGACGAGGTGGAATGGGACAAATCCCATAAATTAAAGTATTCCGCTCGTCCCGTTTATTTCCACTTTCTCCCTGCAACTCCCTGTGTGATAACGCCCTATGAAAGGGAACATCTCCGAGGAGAGATTATTTCTGAATGGGGAATGTTGTTTCTCCTTCTTTCAGCATCTGAGAACGGGGCCTCTCTGGGTAAGGATCTTCTTTGCATCAATCCATGACTCACTTTATGAAGCTTGTATGGTTGTTGTTTTTTTTAAAAAAAGATAAAAAATTGTTAGTGAGAAAAGTTCCAGATCCCTGATGTTCTTGAATTATGCTAGTAGAATCATAGAGTTGGGCGAGACTAAGGGCTAGCCAGTCTAACCCCTTTATTTTTGAGCATAGTATGACCTCTTCAACTCAAAGAATACAGATGTGATAATGGTGTGTCCTCTTTTCTCCTGTTTGTTAAAGGTAGGAGGGGCTGGCTTATTTTTGTGGAATGACCTGCCGGATGAGATCCGTCTGATTACATCTTTAAACAGCTTTAAAAAGGCTGTTAAGACGGATCTCTTCCGGCAGGCCTTTCCAGAATAGATGTCCCGGCCTCAAAAAATTCCCGCTACCCGGTCCTCTCCCCAATTATGATTCTTGCCACTTTCCCGCTACTTGGTTTCTTTTATTCATCTTATCTTGTTTCTTTTATGTTTTTAACTACTGTTTTTTTAAAATCTAATATGTTTTAATCCTATGTCTGATTTAATACTGTTTTAAGGGAGGGAGGGTATTAGGATGTATTGGGAGATGGGATAATTGGGAACTTGATGTATGTATTTTCTTTTATTGTAAGCCGCTTGGATTGATTTCATTAAGCGGGATATAAATACATTTTATTATTATTATTATTATTATTATTATTATTATTATTATATAATTTGTAATTTTAACTTTTGTTAGCTGCCTCGATTGTGCTCAGAGAGGCGGGGTAAAAATAAAATTTATTATTATTATTATTATTATTATTATTATTATTATTTCTTGCCCCAGTTGCTTTACTGCAGGTTATTTCATGTGTCCAGAGGGTTCCTCTTCTACCTCATTGAGGCTCTTGGACAGAATCTAAATAGCCAGGATTCTGTGCAAGAGGTTGAGGTTGCCCTGTTCTCGCTGGACTCCTGTGCCTCGATGGACCAGCTTGTGTGGAGTTCCAACCCTGTTGCATCCACAAAGAGTTCTGTGTTTGACTCACTTCCTGGGGAAAGACTATGAATGACTAATAATGTCCATGGTATCCTTCCTTGACTTAGTGGAGGCTTTTCAAGTAGGAGGAGAAGGCGCTTGCCCTCCTCTCATAGCGATGGGTCTGTGAGAATGGGTCTGATGTCCGCAAGTGCCTGGCAGATCTATCCCAAGACGACACCCAGTGGGTTTCTATGGCTGAGCAGGGATTTGAACTCTGTCCTCCAGAGTCCTAGTCCAGCATCCAAGCCATTACACCACATTAGCTCTTCTACTTAAGTAGACTGTAGTCTTATTCGTGGGTTAAAAGCCCAGATAACCAGAAGGTGACTAGAGAGAAGTCCAAATAGGTACAGCTTAGCCATTAAACGGCAAAGAACACTTAATTTTTCCTATAAAAGAGATGGGAGTGCGTTTTCACCACACCCCTTCCCTGGAAGTCAATCCCAATATCCTTTGATTTTTTTTTTTAAGATTGTAGATAAACCTCTGAGGATTCTAGTGTCTCTTTGCTACCATTTTTAGACTTTGATTCTGGAAATGGAAGAAAAGAGACTCTAGAAGGAAAGCAAAATGGGAAGGTGGAAAACCATTTTTTGTGTGTGTTCCATTTACTGCTCCCCAAAGGCAGAAGTCAGCAGATCATAAATGAAACCAAAAGAGCCATAAAGGTGACAATTCCCCCATTAGCTATCTCTTTCCAAAGGGATGTTCATTGACCTTGTTTTCTAGCTCTGCTCAGATCCCCCTCCCTTTATTTATTTATTTCATTGAATTCATTTCTGTATCACCTTTTAACATCACCTGGGCCCCTGAGGTCATATGTGGTGTGCAGGAGCGATTCTAGGCTGCATCAATTAAAGGAAATAATAGTACCCCTATATTCTGCTTTGGTCAGGCCTCACCTGGAATACTGAATCCATTTATGGGCTCCACAATTCAAAAAGGATGTTGACAAGCTGGAGGGCATCCAGGGGAGGGCAATCAAAATGGTGAAAGGTCTGGAAACCATGCCCTTTGTGGAGCTACTTAGGGTTATATTTAGCCTGGAAAAGAGAAGGTTAAGAGGTGATATGATAACCTGTTTAAATATTTGAGGGGCTGCTCCAGAGGCTAGGACAGGAGAAGTGGATGCAAAGTACAGGAAAAGAGATTCTACCTCAACATTAGGAGGAACACACTCCCTTAGAGAGTAATGGAGTCTCCTTCTTCTGAGGTTTTTAAATAGAGGCTGGATGGTCACCTTTCAGGGGTCTCTTCCAGCTCTGATTCTAGGCTGGACAGTCATCTGTTGGGGGCGCTTTGGTTGTGTATTCCTGCATGGCAGGGGCTTGGACTTGATGGCTCTTGAGATCTCTTCCAAATATGTGATTCTCTGATTCTATTCTAGGAGCTGAGAAACTGTAAGAATCCACAAAATGGCCTTGGTTCCCCTCCTTCCTCAAAGGTGGTTCAGCAGCACCAGAGGCCAAATCCAGTCTCTTTCTTTTTGGGTGGAGTGAAAATAATGCGGTAACTGGTGCACACTGTTCTTTCTCTCATGTCATGAATCCTGAGGAGGAAAAAGCGGAACTAAAAATCACATAAAGAGCTGTCCAAATTATTAGGAACAGAGTAAAAGAGATTATTTGTGATGAGAGTAGTGTTGTCATTTTCTCTCTTTCAGCTACTGGTCTACTTTGAAGAGGTGGCCATGGATATCACTGAAGAGGAGTGGCATCTCCTAGGTTGAGGCCATCGGGCTCTCTGCAAGGAAGTCAGGATGGAGGGTGATGGGAACGTGGTCTCTCCAGGTAAGGAATATTTTTGCCTTCAGTGGATAGTTCCTGAAATGACAGAAATCTGTGGCTGGTGCAGTTAACAAAGGAAATTGACCTAAATGGAATAGAGGTTCTTGGCTGAGAGGAAAGGGAAGAACATTGGATTAAAAATAGTGATTGGTCTTGATTACAGAGATCCTGTATATCTATGTTAATCTTCTTCTTTCTCAAGCAGGTAATGAACAAGAGAAGGAGAATTTTGTGGAGCCCTCTGTGTTGTCGTGGAAAACCACTAAGGTTGTTGAGAACAAGGAGGAGTTTGGAAATCAAGGGGGATTGGAAAGACAAAAAGAAAACAAGTCAGAGAATGGGAAGAACTCCTCTGCTTCTCTAAAGGAGGATATTTGTGAACTTGGGATTCCTCAGGAAAAGCAAAAAGGGAAAAGAAAAGTAAACTGTCCTGTTTGTGGAAAAATATTCAAATATAAATCTCAGTTAAACTTACATTACAGAATGCACTCAGGGGATAAACCCTATAAATGTATGGAATGTGGAAAGTGCTTCAGTGATTATAGAACATGTCCTAAACATCAAAGAACACACACAGGGGAGAAACCATATAAATGCAAAGAATGTGGTAGGAGTTTCAGTCAAAGGGGAAATCTGCAGAGACATCAAAGAATCCATACAGGGGAGAAACCATATAAATGCATGGAATGTGGAAAGAGCTTCAGTCAGAGTGGACATCTACACACACATCAAAGAATCCACACAGGGGAGAAACCACATAAATGCATGGAATGTGGAAAATGCTTCCGTGATTATGGAGCATGTATTAAGCATCAGAGAACTCACACAGGGGAGAAGCCACATGAGTGCATGGAATGTGGAAAGGGCTTCTCCACTCACAGGAGTCTACAGTCACATAAAAGAACTCACACAGGGGAGAAGCCATACAAATGCATAGAATGTGGAAGGAGCTTCAGTCAGAATTCACATCTACATGCCCACCGAAGAACACACTCAGGGGAGAAACCATATACATGTGTGGAATGTGGAAAGAGCTTCTCTTATAGCCACAGTTTACGTTTACATGAAAGAACTCACACAGGGGAGAAACCATACAAATGCACAGAATGTGGAAAGTGCTTCAGTGATTATGGATCACGTACTAAACATCAAAGAACTCACACTGGGGAGAAGCCATATAAATGCATGGAATGTGGGAAGAGCTTCAGTGAGAGTGGCAATCTACGTATACATCAAAGAACTCACACAGGGGAGAAACCATATAAATGCAGGGAATGTGGAAAGAGCTTTAGTGATAGTGGACATCTACGTTCACATGAAAGAACCCACACAGGGGTGAAACCACATAAATGTAGCAAATGTGGAAAGAGCTTTAGTCAGAGTGCAAAACTACATTCACATCAAAAAAAGTCTCACAAGGAAGAAACCATATAGGCAGCCCTCAACATTCATGGGTTTAACTTCCATGGATTTGATTATTCCCAAGATTGCCATTAGTAGAATCTAGAATAGAATGATAAAGTTGGAAGACACAACAATCAAAGCACTCCCAACAAATGGCCAGGTATTCCTATACTACCTGTATCTCTGACCTCCCTATGCAGTGGTCCTTCCATTTCCTTGCTTTTCTTTGCTACATACATAACCAACAATAGCCCTTATTATTGTTTTTAACATCTCCAGCAAGCATGAGCTCATTTTGTGGAAGTTATATTCGGAAGTTATAACGTGGGCCCAAAATTTTGGGCATAATGTTAAAATGGAAGTATGGGGAAAATGTAGACTAAAGATATAAAATTTACCTTGTGTGATAACCTAAAAGAAAATAAGATGATGATTAGAAGGTATCTGTCTCTAAATCACTATATGAAAATATCTAAAATATTTCAAATCAATGTTGGGGTTCTTAGGATAAGGAAAGCTCTTTTTTGGTTACGTGACAGACTTGTAAGAAAGAGAAAAGTTATTGGTCTAAGATTTACATCTTAATTCAAAAAAATGTAAAGGTACAGTTTGCATTGTCACTAGAAACATTTTTGCTGGGTATTATGGATAAAGAATTGGAGAATAAATATGGGCAACTTCTTATATGTTTGATAACAGCAGCAAAAATACTTTTTGCTGAAACATGGAAGTGGACTGAAGCATCAACGATGGAAGAATGGACAGTTAAATCTACTAAATTTGGCCAGATCGCCAAATTAACATTGGTTTTAAAGGATAAACCAATTGACAATTATTAATTGTTTTGAAATACTGGAAACCATTGATGGAGTTTTTGAACAATAAGAATTCTAACAATGTAATTTGTAGTTATGGTTAGTAGTAACTTTACTAAGTTTGTTTGGTTGGATCTGTAGTGTTAATATAATATATTTCTTTCATTATTGTTTGGAATGGAGGTCAGAGCCTTTTTGTGTTTTTGTCAGTGTTTATTGTATTGGTTTGTGTTTATTGTTTCAGTTCAGTGTTTTAGACCTACTTTAGTTTCATCTATATATGCATCTGTGTGTATATATTTTCTTCTCTTTTCTTTTTTCCAAATGTTTTATGTTGACTGTGAATTGGTCTGTATTAAAATTAATAAACAATTAAAAAAATATGACATGTAGCATGTGCTGTTAAGGTCCTGGCTCTGTCTTCTGAGATATTAGTCATCCCTCCCACCTTGGTGACATTTGCAGATTGGATGAACATCCCCATTACTCCGTCATCCCAGTCATTTGTCAAGATATTGAAGAACTTTGGGCCCAGGACAGAGCCCTGCAGCACCCGACTGGTCTCTTCTCTCCAGGATGAAGGAAATCATTGGTGAGTCCTCTTAGAGTTTCAGTCTGCAAAAATATCAAGGGGAACCTTGACCAAAGCTGTATCAATCCAAGACACACTATATCCACAGCATTCCCCTCATCTATAAAACTTGGAATTCAATGAAAAAAGAAAAGAGGATTAGTCTGGTAGGACTTGGTTTTGAGAAATCCACGCTGTCTCTTAATTCTCCCTTTGCAATAATTTTTATTGGTTTTAATATGAACAAAAAACAAACATGAACAGGATTGCCAATCCTCTGAAAATCAAAATTGACCATACAATTAAATGTAGGAAATCAGTGCAGAAGAAGCTAAAACAGCATGTGATGTCATCATTCTGTAAATCCATATGAGTAGCGATATGTCTGTTTAAATTGACATAAGAAATAAAGGGAAGCCGTGGTGCTAAAAAGTAATGATCTCCATTATTTTTAATACTTTTTACTTGGTTAATTAGTTTTTCCATCAGTGCCACATTCTATAATTTGTTTCTCCATTTCACAACTGAAACACACACACACCACTCTTCCAATTTGTAGCCATAACCATCCAAACTGACAAAACTCTTGAAATAAAGAAAGGAACATGACAAGGTTGTCCCCTATCCCCACTCCTATTTATAACTGTACTAGAAATTTTAGCAAATCAAATTAGACAAGATGGAGATGTACGAGGATTAAAAATCAAAGGACAAGAATATAAGTTGAGAGCTTTCACAGATGATTTGGTTATTATTGTAGAGGACCCAACCCCAAAAATGGAGAAACTTTTTGAAATAATAGAAAATTTTGGACAAATTTCGGGATTTAAAATCAATAGAAACAAAACACAGATAATGACTATGAATTTAAAGAGGGAAGAAGAACAACAGATTGAAAATTTTATCAATTGTAAAATAAATAACAAAATTGAATATTTGGGGATATGGTTAACAAAAAAAAATATTGACTTGTTTAATAACAATTATAAGCCTCTATGAAGAAATTAAAAAGGACTTGGAAAATGGGATAAACTACAATTGTCCTTATTTGGAAGAATTCAAGCAATCAAGATGGTGATCCTATCTAAAATTAATTTTCTATTTCAAAGTATACCCATTATTAAAGATTTTAAAGTAATAGCAGAATGGGAAAAAGATTTGAGAAAATTTGTATGGAGCAGCAAAAAAAATCGAGAATCAGTTGGAAAACAATGACTAGAAAGAGAGAGGACGGGGGAGGTGGGATACCCAATCTAAAATTGTATTATCAAGCAAATGTACTAAACTGGATTGCTGAGTGTATAACATTAGATAATACTAAATTATTACATTTGGAAGGCTTTAATAATCTATTTGGATGGCACGCTTATCTCTGGTATGATAAAGCAGTTATACATAAGGAATTAACCCATCACATAATTAAAAAAGCATTGCTAATTGTGTGGGAGAAATTTAAGAAGAAAGTTTACAGAAAGATACCGATGTGGATATCCCCTCAAGAAGCTTTTTTTGAGAGGTGGAGAGAATTGAATAAATGGCTAACATATAAGGACATAATAAAGAGAACATCTTGTAATAAATATGAACTAAAGAAGATTGATGAGTTAAAAGAAATGGACCTGAAAATGCACTCGTTTGCCTACTTACAACTTAGTGAAAGATTCAAATTAGACAAAAAGAATGAAGAATTTGGAGAAAACGAATCAGAAATTGATAAAATATTATTGGATTCAAAGAAGAGAATATCACAACTTTCTGAGAGAATGAGAACAGGAAAACAACTTGATATCAGATACCATGATAAAGTGGGCAACAGACTGTGATCGGGTGATTTGAGTAGAAAGTTGGAATTAATCTAGGACAAAGATGAAGAAATTCACAAAATCTCAGGATTTAAAAGAAAAATACTTTAAAATGGAACACAGATGGTTTTTTACATCTAGTAAAATTGCAAAGATTTACAAAATAACTCTAGTGAGTATTGGAAATGCAACAAGAAAGGTGGATCCTGGTTCCATATGTGGTGGAGATGCCTGAAACTGAAGGTCTATTGGAAGAAGATTCATATTATGATTGGGAAGATATTAAAGGTGAACTATGAATTGAGACCTGAGATTTATCTGTTAAATATGCTTAACAAATTACCGATGTATACAGAAACAATATTGGCGAATATTACTTTATATGATTACAGCAGCAAGGATACTAGTGGTGCAGAAATGGAAGCAGAAAGAACTCCCAACTATCGATGAATGGTTAATGAAATTGGCAGAAATGAAGGAAATGGATATTTTAACAGCTCAACTTAAGGCCTAAGCAGACTGTCAGAAATAGTGCACATTAAATTGAGGCACTGCCCTGGCTCAGTGCTAGGGAGTCATGGGAATTGTATTTTTTTTTTCTGGGACATTGAGCCTTCTCTGTGAGAGAGCTCTGGTGCCACAATAAATTACAGTTCCCATGATTCCCTAGCACTGAGTCAGGGCAGTGCCTCAATTTAATGTGCACTATTTCTGGCAGTCTGCTTAGGCCCTTAATCAGGAAGATTTAGGGCCTTTGCAGACTGCTAGAAATAGTGCAAATTTAGTCCACTTTAAATGCCCTGGCTCAGTGCTAGGGAATCATGGGAATTGTATTTTTTTTCTGAGACATTGAGCCTTCTCTGTCGGAGAGCTCTGGTGCCACAATAAACTATGGTTCCCATGATTCCCTAGCACTGAGTCAGGGCAGTTAAAGTGGACTCAATTTGTACTATTTCTGGCAGTCTGCAAAGGACACTACAAGAAAAGAATGGCTCCCAATAAATGAATACTGTGATAACAGATGGAATTAGGTTACAAGTAACAAAAAGGTGCAAATGGAAATCAGAAGAGTTAACACAAAAGAATGAAAAAGGAAGGGATAAATGAAATCTCGTGAATACTGACTATATATATGAGATATATCTTGGAAAATTCTGAATAACAATAAGATTAGAGTAAAGTGTGAGAATAAGGTGAATTATGCAAGAGACAGTTAATAATAATAATAATAATAATAATAATAATAATAATAATAATAATAATAATAATAATAATAATAATAATAATAATTTTTATTTATATCCTGCCCCTCTGCCAAGCAATCGGGGCAGCGTACAACATTCAAGACATCAAAACAAATAACATCAAATCAGAGGAGTTAAGAGGAGTTATATCATGTAGATAACAATATGACAAAGACATTATTAATGTATAATGCAAATTCAAACGTATTATTGTAAATTTATTTGATATAAAAATAAATAAAAATAAATAAATCCATATGAGTAGCAGGAGGGACAGATGCCTGTTTAAATTGACATAAGAAACAAGGGAAGCCGTGGTGCTAAAAAGTCATGATCTCCATTATTCCTAATACTTTTTACTTGGCTAATTAGTTTTTCCATTAATGCCACATTCCATAATTTGTTTCTCCATTTCACAACTGAAACACATGCATACACATGCCCCACTCTTCCACTCTTCCATTTTGTAGCCATGACCTTCCAAACTGACAAAACTCATGAAAGATAAATCAGGATTTTTTGAGACAACTTAAAAGTTATTGCCATGAATGAGTGAAAATAAACACTCATTTTTTGTGGGGTTTTTTTTGGGCTGTGTGGCCATGTTCTGAAAGAGT
>CM034703.1:331234153-331247780 GCA_020142125.1 Phrynosoma platyrhinos
ACACACACACACACACACACACACACACACACACACACACACACGGGAGATCAGGCAGGAGGAGTGCAAAGAGTGGGGCTGTTTCTGGATGAGTCTGTGCTAGATCTGGGAGGGGCAGCAGTTGTCTTCCTGTGGGTCGCTTTTCCAGTGGGTCACTGCAGGGTTGAGACTGGGAAAGGGCTGGGTCACCTGACTCCACAATGGGAGGGAGACAGGGCTTGGAAAAGTTCCTTTTTTGGACAGTGTCTGACCCAGTTTGCCCAGGGACATGGCTAGTGTGCATTCAAGAAGCTACAGTCAGCTTGTTTTGAGAAAAAAGGTAATGACTCCAAGGTAAAGGTAAAGGTATTCCCCATTGACAAGATTGTCAAGTCGTGTCCGACCATATCTCCGTTACTAAGCCGAAGAGCCAGTGTTGTCAGAGACTACTCTGTGATCCTGTGGCCAGCATGATTGCACAGATCACTGTTTACCTTCCCACTGAGAAGTGGCACCTGTTTATCTACTTCCATTTTGCATGCTTTCGAACTGCTAGGTTGGCAGAAGCTGGGACTAGTGATGGGAGCTCACCCCTTCATGCAGCACCTGGGCCTCAAACTGCCAACCTGCCGATCTTGCAATCCACAGAGTCAGCATCTTAACCACTTGAGCAACAGCATCCAAAGTTTGCCTCCAAAGTAGTGCCTTTGATAGAGGAATCCAGGGAGCTAAGGCCTGTTTACTTTCTTCCTTCTCTTGAAAAGTAACTTCTCTAAGCACCAGGGCATAGTTTAGGTTGTCTTTGTAGCTGGAAGAGGGCAAGAACTCATGGCTTCTGTTGTGTAGGCTTTCTGGGCCAGATAGATTTGCATGTCTCATGTCCTCCACTTTTATTGTCCTGCATGTGTGTAGGCACATACCCTCCACCTGCCCTGATCTAGCAGGGACAGTCCCAGTTAATCCTTTCCCATCCCACTTTTCCAACTGCTTTAAAAATGTCCTGGTTTCTCTTCCCCAAATTTTCTCCCTGTCTTTAGCTTTCTTCAGAACACCCTCCACTTGTTCTGATCTTGCAGGGACAATACACATTAATCCTCTGCTGTCCTACCTTTCCAGATATTTTTAAAATGTCCTAGTGTCTCTCAGCAGTGTAATGCAGCAACTAAAAAATCCAATGCGGTTCTAGGCTACATCAATAGAAATATAATGTCTAGTTTGTGGGAAGTAATAGTACCATTCTGTTCTACTTTAGTCAGACCTTACCTGGAATACTGGGTCCGGTCAAGAAAGGTGGGCAACATACAGATAAGGATGGTGATGCTGCTACTTATTACTCTGGGTATATACCAATGGGAAGAGAAGAGAAAAATTGGAACCCACAATCAGCTGAAAAAAGTGGGATATCAGAGAGTGAACTGGGATTGTCCCTGCCAGATCAACACCATTGGAGGCTGGGGGGTTAGGGCATCCACCAGCAATCTTTGGCCCTGTATGTGATCTATCTTGTTCCAAAGTAGTGTGCATATAGGTGCAGGTTAGGAAGGCAGAATGCAATACCTGCTGTTTAATCTCAGGAGCCAGATGCTGTCGAGAACTCGCATATCCAAGTATCCTCTGGATTCCCTTCTCTATCTCTGGATCCAGTGTCCAAAAGTACATGGTTTTTGGAATCTGTATAAAGTAAACAGCTAATGTCACAAATCAAACCATCAGAATATGTAGGGACTGTTTTATTGTCAAAATTTTAAGGAATTAACCACAATTTGTAGACGTTTTCTTTAGTCACACCTTTCTTCTGAAACACCATGTGTGAAGCAGAAACTATCTCCTTGTGAGTATTTTGTGCCACAATCCCACACGCCCTCACCTCACAGGAACCTCTGCTGCTTCCCAGTGAAGAGGATGAACAATGACCAGAGAACCACTGGGGGAAATCAAGTGGGGTAGAGAAAATATTTATGCTACAAGCAAGATGTCCCGTGAAGGGCTCCCCCTCCTCTCTTCGCAAGGTGGCAGCTCTGGACTTGGGATTCCACTATTTCTCCTGTCTTATCTCATGCCAATACCAGGACCTCTTGGTCTGTGAATCACATATAGCCCCATCCAGTTTGGGAGCCCCACCTGAAAATTCAGGCATACCACAGAAAACACTTGCATTGACTCAGCCCCTCCTCCCAATAATAGTGCAGGTCACATTGGAAACCCCCCCCCCTGCCCCCGGGGATCTGTATATATTTCCATTACATGGCAAATAACTCATGGTTTGTAGGTATTTCCAGTAAGTGTCATAGAGTCATAGAATCCTAGAGTTGGAAGAGACCACAAAGGCCATCCAGTCCAACCCCATTCTGCCATTCTTAGGGTCTCTCTCAATCAAAGCATCCCCAACAGATGGCCATCCAACCTCTGTTTAGAGCCCTCCAAAGGAGACTCCATCATTCTCTGAGGGAGTGTCTTCCACTGTCAAACCACTCTTAACTGTCAGAACGCTCCTCCTAATATTTACGTGGAGTCTCTCCCTTTGTTCCGGGTCCTGTTCTCTAGAGCAGCAGAAAACAAGCTTTCTCCCTTCTCAATAGTGTTTGGTGGTTTGAAATAGTCACTGTGTCCTATTTCTTGTTTTTCAAAATATGATAACCCTTCTCACTTACTTAGGGGGCAGGATGAGGAACATTCAGCTTAGCCTACATGCTTTTAGGCCAGGGGTAGGCAACCTTTTTGAGCCGGGGCCAGGTTGCTGTCCCTCAGACAATTGGGGGGGCCAAAGCACCATAAATAAATAAATAAATAAATAAATAAAAATAATTTTTTAAAAAATATATTAAAAAATATGCATGCACACTCTCTCAGCCCCAGAAAAGCCATGGCAAAACCCCTGTGGAGATTTTGCCAAGAAAACCCCAAGAACAAGTAATAACAATATCATCATGGCGGGGGGCAGCGGCGGCAGGATCGGCCTGGGGCTGGTCCAAAGGCCTCGGGCCCGCATCCAGCCCCCGGGCCTTAGGTTGCCTACCCATTTTAGGCAGATGGTGGATGCAGAGCAGAGTGGAAGGTGAGTCCTGGTATCACAGAAATGGAGGTGGGGGAAAAATATTTACAGTAGACTACTGCACTCTTATAGTGCTGCTATTCCACTTTTACTGCTCTGTCTGCCTCCTGTTGCATTCTGGGGTTTGTAATTCAGTGGGGCTTAAGAACTCTCTGATGAGAATACTAAATGTCCCTCCCTAAACTGCAAATCCCAGAATGCATCAGGAGACAGCCAGAGCAGTTAAAGTGGAATAGCAGCACTATAACAGTAATCTCCCAAGTAAATTAATAGGTCCCCTGCAGTCTTGATCAGTTGCAGCAACACACGGATCAAGCCTTGCAAAGTGAAACAAGTTCCTATTCCTGAATAGGATTCCTTGGCTATAAACAAACCCCTTACATTTGTATTATGTTGCCTCTCTGCCCAATAGACCATTTGCTATTAATAGATTTTAACTGACTATATTTTTTTAAATGTGCTAAGTTTAATTCTTTCTATAGGGGGAGGGTGTTAAGTTATATTATCATGTATTGTTATTAGGTATTGTATTGGTTTAATATGTAAGCCACCTTAATTGCTATTATAGTAGAAAAGCGGAATACAAATAAAAGTTTTATTATTATTTTATTTATTCCTGCCCTCCTAGCTGCGCTGGAGATTTGAACAGAGCCCTTTCCTCTTGCGTGCAGATGAGCCTCCCAGAACTGGATAACAGGCTCCCTTCTCTCCCACTGGGAGATGATCCATGAAAACAAGACTACCTCCAGGGCTGTATGGGAGCCTTTCCTATCTTCCTAGGACTGATGCTCTCCTGGCGGGAAGCCCTTTAGAGGAAGACAAGGGGACAGCAAGGGAAGGATTTAGGAAGAATTAGCTTCCATGCATTTATGTTAAAGGTAACCCCATGAACAAAGATGCTGGTGTGATTGATAAAGCTGTATATATATATTTTTAAACTCAACTAAACTGTTTCTTTTTTCATCCCAGCAGGCTGACAGACAAGATCCTGCTGTATATATATATTTTTAAACTCAACTAAACTGTTTCGTTTTTCATCCCAGCAGGCTGACAGACAAGATCCTAAAATCACACAGACATTGCTGCAAGGGGGAAGAGATTAGCCTGGCCTCTGCTTACCTTGTTCTTTGGTCGGGTGGGCACTTGGCATTTATTTATAGTCCCATCTGTGTACATGGTGCTAGGAAAAGAACAATATCAAAACGGCCAGTCCTGCTAAAGGTATGTGTTGGTTGTGTTGTTTTGCTTTCAAGGCATTCCCAACATATGGCAACCCTAAGGCGAACCAATCACAAGGTTTTCTCTGCAAGTTTCTTCAGAGGGGGGTTGCCATTGCCATCCTCTGAGAAAAAGGTGACTTTCCCGAGGACTCCCAGTGGGTTTTTATGTTGAGAGCGTAGAGTCATAGTCCAGTACTCACACCACTATGCCACACTGGCTCACGCCAGCTAAAAGTATACAATCATATGTACAAGTGTTCCCTAGACATTCGCGGATTCGATTATTTGCGAGTCCCTAGCTGTGTGCGGTGCACTCTTTCCTCTCCGTCCCTCCCAGGCTTTTCTCCTGTGAGTGATGGAAAAGCCAAGGACGGAGGGAAAAGCCAGGAGGGTGAACGCACACAGCTTGGGACTCCGAAATAACTGAGCTCTCTGAAGCCTTGGGAATGAAAGAGGAAGCGGCCAGCATGCCCTCCTTCCTTCCTTCGTTCCCAAGGTTTCGGAGAGGTCCCCTGCCCTTCCAGCGCCTCAGAAAGTTTCGGAAGGGAGACACACGCACTAGTTCCCCCGCCCCAATTATTTGCAACTTTTTCAGATTTGCAAGGGTCCTCCATCCTTAACCTCCATGAATCCGGAGGGACTGTATTTACAGACTTGCGCACACAAATACACACAGACACACACAGAATAGCAGCTAGCAGCTTCATTTATATACCGCTTCATACCACTCTAAGCAGTCTCTAAGCGGTTTACAACTGTAAGATAATTGCTGGGTACTGGGAAGTGGGACAAGTATAAAACTATGCAGTATAATTGATAAAACACAAATTGTTCAGATTGTAGAAATACAAAAACCAGTGCAATACAATATAAAGCAAGCCGACAAATGTGCATAACCAAAATATACAAAATTATAAAACCATATTTAACTATAATAATAAAATGTTATTTATATCCCACCCCTCTGAGCACAATCGGGGTGGCTAACAACAGTTAAAATACATAGTATACAATCATAAAACCAATACCCACCCACCCCCTTTAAGAAAGTATTAATCTAACACTAATTAAAACAGATAAAAAACATGAAATTGAATAAAACCAAAATTACCCAACAGAAAATGGCAACAGCGGAGATCACAAAAACAAAATCAGCAGAGTAGCGAAGATGGCGGCAGCGACAAATTTAAAGAGGGCAAAATAAAGCAAAATAAGGGGATTGCAGAGGCTGGGAAGTCTATTCTGGAAAGGCCTGCCGGAAGAGATCCATCTTAACAGCCTTTTTAAAGATGTTTAATGTTGTAATCTGACAGATCTCGTCCGGCAGGCCGTTCCATAATCTGGGGGCGACTACCGAAAACGCCCTTTGGGAGGTTGCAGACAGCCTAGATTTTAATGGCTGTAGCAAGTTCCTCCCAGAGGACCGGAGTGCGCGGGGGGGATTGTATGGGAGGAGACAGTCCCAAAGATAGATTGGACCCAAGCCCTTTAGGGCTTTAAAGGTAATAACCAACACCTTATACTGGGTCCAGAAACTAATAGGCAGCCAGTGGAGGGACTTTAACACCTGAGTTATGTGGCCCCTCCTAGATGATCCAGAAACCACTCTGGCTGCCATGTTTTGTACTAACTGAAGTTTCCGGACCAAGCACGAGGGTAGCCCCATGTAGAGCGCATTACAGAAATCCAGACGTGAGGTTACCAGCGCGTGCACAACAGTCTCGAGGTCGCTTACTTCCAGAAAAGGGCACAGCTGGCATATCATTTACCTGATTTGTCATCAGGAGCGACGAATCAAGGAGCACCCCCAGACTGCGAACTCAGTCCTTTACGGAGAGTGTGACCCCATCCAGGACCGGAGGTTGCAGCCCAATTTCTTAAACAACTTCATTGCTGCTGTTGCCCAGCCAGATGCACCTCTCCAGGCCAGAGAGAGGAGCAGAGGAGGGGTGTCCCGGTCACCCAGCCTCTCTTGGCATGCCTCCCCTCATCCCCCCCCCCAGCCAGGACCCTTCTGCCCCAACCTAAGAAAGGACCCCGCAGTTCCCATCCTGGCTGGAGTTTCCACTCTCCGTAGGGGGGATGCTTTTGGGAAAACAATCTGGGCCCATTTGGAAAGGGAAACCCTTCTCCTGCCCCAGCCATCTTGGGCAGCTAAGAAACAGAATGGTCCAAACAATTCAAAGGTTTGTTGAATGATCATACGATTGGAAGATACTTTCAAATCGTATGCTTTGAAGCAACATTATGGTCTGCATTTACTGCAGCTGTAATGTGTGGACGCTTCCGTTGTCAGACCTAGTCCACAATGCTCTGCTGGAGTTTGTGAAGAAAGAAATTTTGCCTTTGGTGTCTTATCAGCTTGTGAGTCTGTCATATATAAACGGCAACAACAGACATTACAAAAATACCGTCAAAGGGGATTGGCAGAGCATATCTCTGCGTATGAACTGGCCCAGGCTCTGCGATCCTCGGGAGAGGGCCTTCGCTCCGTACCACCACCACCACAAGTGCAGTTGGTGGCAACATGAGAGAGGGCCTTTTCTGTGGCTGCCCCTAGATTGTGGAACTCCTTGCCCAGGGAGACCAGAATGGCCCGATGATGAATGGGTCCTTCATTCATCTGAGGACTCCAAAGGGTTAAAGGTTGGGGGAAGGTCCTGCATGCTAATGAGAGTTACATCACATTCTAATGAGGTTACATCACAGCTGATGCAGATACCAATTGACCCATCAGCTGGCCACATCTGGAACTTCATGAGATTTCCATCAGAGGTTTTAAAGGCTTCTGGAGACCATGCAGTTGGTTGTGAGTCTTTCCTTTGTTTGCGAGCTAAGCTGTTGGGCCTGTGTCCAGAGAACAGGCTTAAGGGATGCGGATCAAGCTAGGCAATGGATGCCAGCCCTTTGCAACCTAAACCATCAAGGACTGCAGATCCCATCTTACTGTGAGCTGTACAGAGCTATGTGTTAGTTAGTGCACTTAGGCTTTTTGTTATTTTTCACAGCTTGCCTGAAATGACTGTTATTTCTGTGACTTACTTCTTGTACCTGAAAGGCAAGGAGGCCCTGCATGAAGGATACCTAGTTTGCTATAGAACCTGTCTTAGGGCCTGAACAGACTGCCAGAAATAATCCAGCTTGAGGCCACTTTTAACTGCCCTGGCTCAGTGCTAGGGACTTAAATAAACTGTAGTTTATTGTGGCACCAGAGCTCTCTGACAGAGAAGGCTCAATGTCTCAGAAAAAGCAGTCTATTCAGCTCCCTAGTTAAAATAAAACTAGTCTTTAAAAAGTACCTGCTTCTATATTCCTTTACACACACCTTGACTTGGTTACTGTTTGGTTACTGCTTTGCTAAGTTTGGCAAAGGGAAAAGGAAACTACAACTCTCTTACAGAGTCCTAGTGTGCTGTAAGAGAGAGTCCATTTGACAGTCTGTTCAGCTCCCTAGTTAGAATAAAACTAGTCTTTAAAAAGTACTCGGGGCCTTTGCGGACTGCCAGAAATAGTGCAAACTGAGTCCACTTTAACTGCCCTGACTCATTGCTAGGGAATCATGGGAACTGTAATTTATTGTGGCATCAGAATTCTCTGACAGAGAAGTCAGAGAATTTGCACTATTGGACTCAATTTGCACTATTTCTGGTAGTCTGCAAAGGCCCTCAGTTACTGTTTGATTATTGCTTTGCTAAGGTTGGCAAAGGGAAAAGGAAACTACAACTCTCTTACAGAGTCCAGTGTGGTGTAAGAGAGTCCATTCTTAATTCACTAGGTAGTGGCAGCTAGTATAGATAGTCTCTAGGTGTTTCATTCAGCTCAGCAGGGAGTGGGAACAAAGACCCAGGAGACTGGCAAGAGGGCAGAGTCAAAGGGCCTTTGGAGACTGCCAGAAATAGTGCAAATTGAGTCCACTTTAAGGGTTAGGGTTAGTGCTAGGGAATCATGGGAATTGTTGGGTTTTTTCTGAGACATTGAGCCTTCACTGTCAGAGAGCTCTGGTGCCACAATAAACGACAGTTCCCATGATTCCCTAATCCTAACTCTAACCCTTAAACTGGACTCAATTTGCACTATTTCTAGCAGTCTGCAAAGGCCCAAAGATAAGGTTACTGGATTGGCTGCTTGCCCCCCCCCCCCCAATCATCACAAGCCTCTTGTTATCCTTCAGCCGGCAGACTAAGACCTACCTATTAGACAGGTTTTAAAACAGAAGATTTTTAAAACATGGGATGGTGTTCTGTTGCTTTAAAGTATTTTTTAACATTTTCATCATTCTAAATGTATTTTATTCTTTTAATATGTAACTTGTTTTAAGATTGTTCTAATTTAATTCTCTTTTTATATACTATTTTTGTATGCTTTTAATGTACTGTTGTTTTAATGTTGTGACCTGCCCTGAGTCCCAGTCATGGGAAAAGGGTGGGATACAAATAAATAAACAAACAAATAATAGTTTTACAAGACAGAATCTAGATGCACTGTCTCTCCAAACAAAAAGTATTTCACACTTTTGATCTCTCTCTAGTATGGACATTCTGATGGCTTAGAAGGCGTGAATTCTGAACAAAACATTTCCCACAATGATGGCATCTGTATGGTTTTTCTCCTGTGTGCACTCTCTGATGAATTTCACGGTCTGAATTGCGAGCAAAACGTCTTCCGCACTGCTGGCATTGGTACGGTTTGTCTCCTGTGTGGATTCTCTGGTGAGTCACAAGATCTGACTTGTGAGCAAAACATTTTCCACACTCCTGGCACTGGTATGGTTTCTCTCCTGTGTGGCTTCTATGATGAGTCACAATGTTTGACTTGTAAGCAAAGCATTTCCCACACTGCAGGCATTTGTATGGTTTCTCTCCTGTGTGGACTCTCTGATGTGCCAAAAGATTTGAACCTTCAGCAAAACATTTCTCACACCGCTGGCATTAGTATGGTTTCTCTCCTGTGTGGGCAGTCTGATGAGTGACAAGGGTTGACTTTTGAGCAAAACATTTTCCACAGTGCTGACATTTGTATGGTTTTTCTCCTGTGTGAATTCTCTGATGAGTCAGAAGGACTGACCTCTGAGTAAAGCAATCTCCACAATGATGACATTGGTGTGGTTTCTTTCCCGTGTGGGCTCTGTGATGCCTCAAAAGGACCGACTTGTCAGCAAAACATTTCCCACACTCCTGGCATCTGTATGTTTTCTCTCCTGTATGGGCTCTTTGATGAGTCACAAGAACTAACTTGTGAGCAAAATATTTTCCACATTCTTGGCATCTGCATGCTTTCTCTGCTTTGTGCACGCTCTGGTAATTCCCAAGGTGCAAACCTCCAATAGTATGTTTTTTGGGTACTTCACATTGAAAATTATTCTTTCCAGCATGGGCTCTTTTGTGAAGACTAAGCTCCATCATTTGAGCAAAACATTTTCCACACAACTTGTACAGATACTTGGTGGTATGTTCCTCTTTCATGTGGATTTGCAGATGTTTGGCATGAACCAGTTTATGACCAAAATACTTCCACCTCTTTATGCATATATTTGTTTTCCACCAGTTATCTCCTATAAAGAAGAAGAACAGACAAGACTGTATCTCAGTGTTCAGAGATAAAGGACCTCTGAGAGCAACCATGGAGCTAAGCAAGCTCAAGTTTTTGAAGTAAAAGAAACACCAGAGAAAGAGGAGAGATTGTGGGCCTTTGCAGACTGCCAGAAATAGTGCAAATTGAGTCCACTTTAACTGCCCCGACTCAGTGCTAGGGAATCATGGGAACTGTAGTTTATTGTGGCACCAGAGCTCTCTAATAGAGAAGGCTCAATGTCTCAGAAAAAAAATACAGTTCCCATGATTCCCTAGCACTGAGCCAAGGCAGTTAAAGTGGACTCAATTTGCACTATTTCTGGCAGTCTACAAAGGCCCTGTGTCCCTTTCCCCCTTTTCACAGATATTAGTCATAGTTGCCAAATGGAACCCACTGACAGGCCAGAAAACAAAGACCTGAGCTGTACACTAGTTTATGCAAACCACTTGTTAAAATTTGTTGGGTTTTTGGATACCTCTCAGCATGCAGGGAACCCTGTGTATGTGTCTGTGTGAGAGAAACAGGACAGCAGAAGAAAGAGGATACAAGAATGAGATACAGCAGGTAAAATGCTGGACTAGTGTACATAGGCATGAGGACAGGTGGCAAAGTTGGAGAGTGGAGGGAAAAGAGGAGAGCAATCCACTAACTCCATGGGACCAAGGATGGGGGAAACAAAAGCTGGAAGCATGAGCCAGTTCATCTCCAGAAGCATGTAACTGAATAAATGTTTTGAAATAGGGGTGGGGTGGGCACCATTTCTCTTGTGGAGGATGAACATACATCTGTCCTTGTCCCAGCCAGTTTTGCTTGTCTGCACATGATACCGCTGGACCTGAGGTCCAACAGCTCCCTGGGAGACCATTGCTTTCTTGACCTATTGTGGTACAGTACTAGCCTGTGACAGAAGCTGAAATATGAAGTAGAAGCTGCTTTGAGTGCCTTTTTGGCAGACAGGCAGAATAATAATAACAGTGGGCCCCTTCTACCTGCAGGGGTTTGGTTATGGGGGCCCCTGCAGATGGGAAAAAAACATGGGATCACAAGCCCCATATTAATCAATGGGCGGTGGCATGTGTGTGAACGTATCAGTGCACCCGTGGGTGCACACCACCACTGGCTAATATGGGGCAGAGTGATTCACGGGAGTTTCAATCCACAAATGCTTGGCACACTGTTATGACGGACTTGTTGCAAATAAGAAATGCTAAGCAAGGAGGCTGGACTGAGGAAGTCACTTGAGAGCTTCATGGCTAGGAGTGTGATTTAGACTTCACACTAAGTGCTCTACAGAGGCCCTAAGATAGGGATGGGCAATTGTTGAGGATTAGGGGGCCACACTGGACTCCTAGGGGATCTCAGAGGTACTCTAAGGGGAGCTAATTGTAATGTATCCTAAATACCCCCTAAAAGGAGAGGTGGAGACAGTTTTTTGCCAGTGTTGGGCCTTCTCTGAGCCATTTTAAAGCTGGGGAGGACTTTTCCCCAAGAGGAACCTGGAGGTGTATCCTGGCCAAAAGAAGGCCCCAAAACTTGGCAAAATTGTTTTGGTATGTGTTGAGGGGCATTTTGACATATTAACTGTCACAGTTCCTTCCTACAAAATCCTAGGATTGGCAGTTTAGGGAGGGTTACTGAGAATTCTCAACTGGAGAGTTCTACTGCCTCACTAAACTACAAATCCCAAGATTCTACAGGATGTTGCCATGCCAATTAAAGTGGAATCATAAGCACTATGATGGGGTAGAATGAAAGGACTCTCTGTCTTCATAGTAAGGGAAATGGGGTCAAGTTCCTTACCCAGGGAGGACACATTCTCATAGTTCTCCATCATGACCTCTTCATACAAAGATCTTTGGTTCCCATCCAATAGGTTCCATTCTGCCTTAGAGAAATACACAGCCACGTCCCCAAAGGTCACCTGCAACAGAACACAGTCCTCATCCACAGAGTGACTTATCAAGAGTGGAGAAAAACACAGGGTGCATCCCAATCATTATTATTTGGTTGCTTCAGAATAACAATAGAGTGGAACATGTTTGAATATTCATTCCCTCATCTCTTTTCTTCAACTCCCTGGATCTTGGAGAATAGGGCATGAGAGAAAATACACAGTTACAACCTGAACTCTTGATGACCAGATTCCTTGCATGGAGGGATGTTTTATTATGAATGTGAAAGCTCTTGCACACAAGTCTTCTCAATCTGTACTAGTAACCGGCATATATCTAGGGCAGCCTCGCCCAGTTAGAAAATGTTTTGGATTTCCATTTGGTCATTTTCTTTTAGCACATAAGGCAGAGAACACCACAAGAGCCTCCTCCCATCCTTGACAAAAACAAACAAACTATGAGACCCACAAATTAAATCATTAGGAATTGCTTCCTTTCATGCTAGCTCTAAACCAGCTACCTGAGCCAGGTGCCTCCCTTCACCAAAAGGATGGACCAACCCTGCCTAAACGTTATGGGGGTCAATGCTAATACAGGCATAAGACAAGTCCTCTTGACAGGTTGAGGGACACTCTGAGGAGCCACAATTGGCAGGGAGCCTGGTCCCATCATCCCTGGCCATGACTAGCTGGGACGGGAAGCAAGGATAAGATGGCAGGAACCGCTCACTGATCAGCTGAGACATTGCAAGACAGATGATGACCACTAACCATTCATCACATCTCAGATTGACAAAGGATTCAGTTCATGGGGGATTGAAATGAATCCTTCTGCCCTTGGTATTAACCATTTGGGATCCTCTGCTGCAAACTCCTCCTGATGCCTCCATCACAAAGGAGGAGGGGGTGAATGCTAACCTGTTCCAAGGACATCTTTCCTGCAGTTTCTTCCATGAAAGAATTCATGTAGATTAATTTCTCTCCCTACATTTGGAGGGCGGGCTGGCCCACCTTGGGCCTACGTACACCTGCAGAAAGTACAGGTAGAGGTGTTTTACATGTGTAAACATTTATACAATTTCCATAGACCACCAAACATACAACTAAGGTCCAAAACACACTGCAGAAATCAGCTTGAGACTGCTTTAACTGTCCTGGTGCAAGGCTAGGGAATCCTGGAAACGGTAGCTTTTTGCAACATTTAGCCTTCTCTATCAGAGAGCTCTGGTGCCACAATAAACTACAATTCCCAGGATTCCCTAGCACTGAGCCAGGGCAGTTAAAGTGGTCTCAACCTAGATTATTTTTGCAGTTTATTTTGGACCTAAGTGGCTCTTAGAGAAAATCAAGCCTGAAATTTCCCTAAAGACAAAATAAAATAATTGAGGTTAGCACACTTTGGACATATTGGGACTCATTGGAAAGATGAGGATGGTCAGTAAAGTGGAAGGCAGCAGCAGAAGAGAAAGTGGGCACTACAAGTGGATTGACTCAAGGAAGTCAAAATAGAGCTTGCAAACTCTAGTTGAGTCTCTAAAGAACAGTGTCTCTTGGAGGTCTTTCATTCATAGGGTTGCCCTAGGCTGAAGCCAAGCTTAACAGCACAGAACAATAGCAAAAGTCTCTTCTGCTGGGTTCCTTCTTTCTCAGGGAAAAAAACCCAAGCCCCTTCATCTGAGACTATCCATAAGGTTTAGCTCTAACAGAAGGTCGAGGAGCCTGTGACTCTCCACATGTTGGTGGATTACAACTCCCAGCCCAAAGAAAATAAACTGTATACAGTGAAGAAAACAGAGACAGAACTGTCCTTCTTCCAGGTTTCACAGGCAGTCTGGTGTGAGGAGTGTGAAGGGAGCTTCAGCACTTGGGTTGGTCATCATTTACTTCAAAAGATCCATATGTACCACACACACA
>CM034703.1:331267396-331277699 GCA_020142125.1 Phrynosoma platyrhinos
ACAAAAAACTATGGATGCTGGCCATGAAAGCCTACGACTTCACATATCCATATGTCGGTAAGAAATATTGAATCAGTATCCTTTGGGCCGTCCATTGTAATTTTCCATATATCTGTATTTAATTCTCCTGTAACGCCTATCTACTTAACTGTTTTCCAACCTGTTGTTTAATTGATGGGATAATCAAGGTGTTTGGATGAAAACGTCTCCTTTGTCTATTCCTATGTAGAGATGAACATCTAGGAGGGGTATACGTTGATGGTATTAGTGGCTTTCCTAAGCTATCCTCAATGCTTTTAGGAAACAATTGTAATAGTGGAGTCATAGGATCAATTGGGCATACCGAAGGATGATTAAAGGTCATATACATTGATGATATCAGTGGTTCGCCTTGGTAGTCAGCAAGATTTTTTTACTTCCTTCTTGCTGGTAACTAAAGAGACACTAGCTATTCCAAGATTCCACTCCTATCCACTATCAACATTCCAGAGGCAACTAAGACTACATTAGTTCCCATTAACCAAGTGGGGCCGCAATTTACATACAATGTAGCAGAATTTATCTACCTTATAAACAATATTAGGTTCCTGATTATCCAGAAGATGATATATATAAAAGGAGTCAGTATGACCTGGGTATTTAATCAAGAGAGGAGTTATCAGTTGATGGCGAATGTCCTTGTAGAATTGACAGTACAAAAGAACGTAATCTATGGTTTCAATAGCACCAGCATCACAGTGACAAAGCCGAGAATCATACGGTGTTTTCCTGTATCTTCTTTCTAGAACTGCTGAAGGGAGGGCATTAAATCTAGCTAGAGATAAAGCTCTCCTAAATTTGGGCATTGTAATATGGAATAGGTATATCGCAGGTGATGAAACCAGCAGTTGTTTGTTAATCACTATATGTTTAGGAAAAGCTGCAACTTCCATCTGGCCTTTGATATCTAAGATCCTTTGTTTGATTGCCAGTTTAGCTTGCTCCATATCTAGCTTTAAGATGGTATCTCTGCCAAGTCCAAGAAGTCCCAATTTCTTGTTTATGTCCATTTCCCAAGAGGACCTATGAGTATCTACCAGAATTAACAGTGTTAATCCTCTAGGGTTTTTAATTAGTTTGAGCCAGTAATTAAAGATGTTAATCCACAAGCTAGTCTCAGTTTTACTGACCCCTGCTTCCCTTCTCAGTACAGCATTTGGTACACATCGAGCTACTTGAAATATCTTCCTCAAAAAATTTGTTTGTACTCTTTCAAGGGCTACTAAATCCCTGTAAGATCCTAATTGAGCTCCATATAATAATTGTGATTTTGCTTTGGTCATAAAAAGTTTAATTGCAGCGGGAATGAACTGGGCTCCCTTGGTGAAGAAATATTTTTGAATGGCATTTGCCAATCTTTGGGCATTTTGGATAACATAATCCAGGTGAGCATTTCTGCTCCCTGTAGATTGAAATACTATTCCCAAGTATTTGAAAATTGTAACTTGTTCTATAGGTTGCCTTTCCAACATCCAATTTCTCACTTTAGGACATTTAGAGAAAGTAAGAATCTTAGTTTTAGAGTAATTTATTATTAGTTTTTCCTCAACGCAATAGTGAGCAAGAGACTTTAAGGCTCTTTTAAGGCCTATAGGGGAGATAGGATAGCTGCATCATCTGCATATAATAGCAAGTTGATATGCCTATTAGCTATTTTGGGGGATGAAAAGAAGAATTACTCAAAGTGGCAATCAACAAGTTTATATAGTAATTAAATAAGATTGGGGGCAAAACACACCCCTGTCTGACTCCTTTTCTAACTTATATTTCCTTAGTAACATGTCCTTGTGTGCTACATCTCACCTTCAGACTGGTGTTTTCATGAATTTTAGCAAGCAATAAGAGAAGGCGTTTGTCTATTGAACTGTTCCTAAGTTTTCCCCACAATTGTGTCTAGAGACAGTGTCAAATGCAGATTTGAAATCAATAAATTCTGCATAGAGGGGTTGGCCTATATGAGAATATTTCTCTACTAAGTGATGTAGTACCATTGCATGGTCTATAGTTGATCTACCAGCCCTAAAGCCTGCCTGTTCATCCTTCAATATCTCTTCAGATTCTAGCCAATCCATTAATTTATCTTGTAGATGTTTAGCATACATTTTACTAATCTGGTTTAGAAGACTAATTGGCCAAAAATTTGTTGGATCATCTCTTTTACCCTTTTTATATATTGGAATTATAGTGGCAAGACCTCAGTCTTTTGGTATCATTGCTGAGTGATCTATTACAGTGAAAAGTGTGGATAACACCGGTATCCACCAATTCAGATCATTCTTTGGTATTTCACCAGTAATAAGATCTGCTCCAGGAGCTTTAGCTGGTTTAAGCTGGTTAATTAAGTTCTTAATCTGAGTATGAGACTGGGGGCCAAGAAGGGAGAGTTGTAACATCCAGCATCAGATCTATTGGATTATTCTCAGTTTGATCATACAGACCAGCGTAATGACTTTCCCATATATTGGCAGGGATCTGAAATAAGGGATTACATATATCTTTTGGGAAGGATAAAGCTACTTCCCTCCAGAAGATGGTGGGTTTGTTAGCACTGGCTGCTGTTATTAATTTTTCCCAAGTTGCATATATAGCATTTTTTTTGTCTAATCAATTGTTTATATTGTTTCTTTTGCTTCAAAAGATCTATCACAGAATGCTGCCTAGGGTTCAAATTATATTGTTTGAAGAGATCTCTGAGTGAGTTCCATGACTCTCTACATTCAGCATCAAACCAATTTGGTTGATTTTTTTAGTTTTTGTCTGTTGTTGTTGTTTTTAGGGGCAATTAATAGGGGTTGAATTAGACTTATTAGATTATTGAAATTGGTCAATACATCGGTGTCTGACTTATTATCTATTATTGCAGTATGATAACTCCTAATTACATCATTACCAAGAAATTTAGTAAGTGCTTCTGCTGTTTGAGGTGTCCATTTAGCGCAAATGGGGCAAAAATCATCAGTCAGGGCTCCATTTTGACAAATAGGTAAAAAGGTGTTATCAAAGGGCTTCAGATATAACAATGTTGGAAAATGATCACTTTCAGGCTGGCTAACAATAGTAAATTTAGGTATATAAGGCACTAGATCTAATACTGAGGGTCTAGCACCAGCCCAGTGAGTATATTCAGCAGGGTAATAATCACTTACAGATCCATTCATAATAACTAAATTTAACTCTGAAAAAGTTTTTAACAGACACAAACCCCTGTAATCACAAAATGTATCCTTAGACTGGCACACAATAAGTGGTTGACAATTATATTTAGAGAAAAGTGAGATATCATTTACTCCTATTCTTGCATTAAGATCTCCGGCCAGTATAAAGTGTGCTGCTGGAAATGTGACCATTAAATTTCTAACATAACAGTTCAATTTATCCCAAACACATTTTATCTTTGCATGGCCTTGCAATGGTGGGATATAAACATTGATCAAACACAGTAAACTATTTTTAAATTGCAAAAGTATTACCAAGGCAGATTGATCTAATGTAGATAATCTAGAAATCTGCATTTGTAACGAGGTAGATAATAGCATACTTAATCCCCCACATAGCCTCCCATGGCCTTTACCTGGCACTGCATCTAGTACTATTGATTTGTAACTTTCAACATACAATTCCTCAGCTATCCAAGTTTCTTGGAGAAAGATGATGTCATGTTTGGTGATGAAAGACATAAAGGAAGGATCTCTACTTCTGGCTTTCCAGCCTGCAATGTTCCATGAAATAAGGGTCAATGGAGTAAATGCTATTGATGTTGACTGTCAATCATTTGAAGCCTGTAAGGGTATTAAAGTAGTCGTTTCCTGAGAGACGTTCACATGAATTTCCTTCTCTCCTGTCTTCCCAGTTTCTATTCTGGGGCAATTAGGATTAGCTGTCCATGTGTCTGTAAGATCTGTTACATCATTGTCCTTTGGGCGATTCATTGTAGTTTTCTGTATGTCTGTATTTAATTCTCCTGTAATGCCTATCTGCTTAGTTGTTTCCCCAACCTGTTGTTTGATTGATGGAATAATCAAAGTGTTTGGACTAGAGCGTCTCCTTTTTTTATTCCTATGTGAAGATAAACATCTAGGAGATGTATGTGTTGGTAGTATTAATGGCTTTTCTGAGCAATCCTCAGTACTTTTAGGAGACAATTGTATTAATGGGATCGTAGGATCAATTGAGCATACCAAGGGACGTTTAGGGGTTGTATACATTAGTGGTGACAGTGGTTCATCTTGGTCGTCAGCAGAACTTTTTAACTCACTTCCTAATGGTAACAGGGAATCAGGTAAAGAACAACTAGAGGGCAGCAGATCATTGATGGTCTTTGTTGCATCTGTTACAGATCGTAGTACTGATTTAACAGTTTCTTACACAATATACACTGTTGTTCTTTTGGAGGAAGAGTGTCAAACATTTGAGCAATTTCTTCTTCATCTACTGGGAGATTGTTAGAAACTTGTATCTTCCTTTTGACTTCGTCGATGGGATTATAGCTCTTGCTTGCGTCATCGCCTGTGGTGTTAATCTCCAACAAAGGTTGAACATTAGAGTTGAGAAAGACATGTATAGGTGTAATTGCAAATTCTTTTAGCAATCTTCTATTGTCAAAGATCAATGTAGGTATAATGGGATTCTTAAAGACCAGTACAATTCTTACTAAGCTATTCCATGTAGGAAGCCAAAATATCTCAAGAAGCTCACTGGAATACATCTTCCATTGTAATAATAGAGAAAGTGAGTGGAGTACTGCTCTTTTATTGTACCATCTGCCGCTATTAAGAGGGTTGATTGTTATCTGCAATATCTTGTTTTTCTGAAGGATTAGCCTATCTTTAGTATTTGCTTTATGTACTATATTATGTTTGAAGTGTTTAAGTTGAGGTTGTTCTGATTTAGTATAGTTGATTGTTTCCTCAGTTTTCTCCCTTTTTGGAGTTAATTTTGGTTTTTCCAGCAAATCTTTTATTCTATTGATACTCGTCAATTGTTCGAAAATTGCTATTACTATTTTGGCCATTAATAGACAGTTCTTAGCAACCAAGAAAGAGACAGGTCAGTGTTTTAGATTCTGGGTCACGGGAGGAGGTGGTAATACAGGCGTTCCTAGGGCCAGACGCCAATTTTCCCATGTCTCCACTCCTGGTCGTTACTGCCACCACGATCCTACAGATTTCCAAGGGAAATATTCTACTATAACAGATAGAAGGGTGCAGCCCATTAGGGGGGAATGCTGGGACTTTTTGTAGGCCTGGATAGGCTGGGCCTCTTCTCTGCGCTGCACCACGCCACGCCTCACCGCTCACCACCAGGTGTGGAATGGACGCTGGGGCCTTTTGTAGGCCCGGATGGGCTGGGCTTCTCCTCCGCGCTGCGCCTCACTGCTCACCGCTGGGTCTGGGAGGAATGCTGGGGCCTTTTGTAGGCCTGGATGGGTTGGGCCTTTCCTCTGCGCTGCACCTCGCCGCTCACCGCCCAGGCCTGTCTACAATATCAAACACATTTTTTCTACCAAAGCTTCAAATTCATCATCCATGGCAACATTCCACTTTTCTTGCTTCTCAGTAGGATTCTCAGTAGAATAATACAGCATTTACTGAAAACTCTGTTACCTCAGCTATTACTGTGCAAACCCTTGCTTCTTTCACTACAAACCTGTCAGGTTTCCTCCTCTGTGTGTCTTCCGTGGAATGATTACTTTTGTCCTCCCTGCCTCATCTTTGCTTTCACTACTTGTCTGTCTACCTGTCTGTTACAGACCTCTGCTCTAGCTCAGCTTTCGATGTTTGTGTCTGAATTGTAGTGTTTGTGTCTTGTGCTGTACTGGGTTTTGCACCATTCTTAGCCCTGGACAAATCCACCCCTCTATTTTTGATGTTTGATGAAGCATTTGCCAATGGCACAAAAGCATCATAATTAAAGTGGATTTTGTCCCATCCTGAGTGTTTCTCAAAGTTCGTGCTTCAGAACATCACTCTGCCATGACCCAATGAAAACCTGTAGCTGTTCCCATCATAATCAACAAATTGTAACCTTCTCCATTTTGGTTCATCTTTCCTTCTGAACTGAGTGGAATCAGTACATTTGTGTATTGCCCAAAAATCCTGAGATAAAGCAAATTGGGCTCTCTCCCATAGAATAGGTAATATGGAGTTTGTTGTACTGCACTACTCCACATCCTATTTACAACATGGCATGCTGTTCTGGTAGCCTCTCCCCACAAACTAGAAGGTGCGCCTGCATCTAACATCATGCAGTACCGTATTTGGTTTACCATGCCAATGTGCTGTTTGGCCAAACCGTACTTGTCAGGACAAGCCAGATTGGTCATACGGTGATATATGTCCCTCTGCTTAAACCAATGCTGCAGTTTCTGTGTGAGAAATTCACCTCTCCTGTCAGTGATTAAGATGCCAACCTTATATGGGAATTCTCTCTTTATGGCATTGCCCCATTGCTGAAATTTCACAGCAGCATTGCTTTTGCCCTTAAGCAATGCCACATATCCGAATCTGGTGTGTCTGTCCACCATCACCATGACATATTTATTACCCCCTTCACTCTCCACCTGATGTGAACCAGATAAATCTGCATGTACCACCTGAAACGGCCTCATGGTGGTGAACTTATTTTCTTTTGGGACTGGATAAGCCTTTAACTTCACCTTCTTGCACACAGATCAATATATTTGTTACACTTGTTCACTTTTAGTTCTGGGCAAACATTCTCTAAATTTGCCAAGCTTCTGAAACTTGCATGCCCCATCTGTGTAAATAATGAGTACAATCATCATATAAAGGCTTGTTAGACACATTTGCACACTGCACATTTGAAAGCATGTTGTATACCTTGTTTTTCTTCACAGCCTTACCACATATTGTCCCATTTTCAGAAATTAAGCACCTATCCCCCTTAAAGAACACTTCATAACATGTTGTCAGGGATGTCAGTATGTGGATGATGGGTGTAGCAGTGATACTATTTGACACCCAGCAGAATCTGCAGGACAAGCTGGCTGCTGTGATCCACAACCACTTTGTATCTCTTACCTTTAACTAGCTCAGTTTCTCTTCTTCAGGATCCTGTCTTCCTCAGTCAAGAAGACACATTGTAAAATCCAAAAGTATAGTTTTATTAATGCATATAAAACAAAAATAAGATAACTGAGTAAAATCCATTGTGATGAACTTATCCAGTTCAGCCATGAAAGCTTACATCTTTAGCAATCCCAAAAGCATAGGATCTCAACCTGTTGTAGTTGAAAGTTAAGAAGAAGTTACAGATCTGTATTCCCAGATCCAGGAGTTACATTATAAAAGCAGTATAAACATACTAAAATCCAGAAACTAACTCCATAGATAAAACCACTGCCAGGACACGCACATACTGTGTTTGTAAATATAAACAAATCTGGACAAAGGATTCCCTTGGCCCTTCCCATACTCCACCTACTGGGTGTTAACTTTATGTTGATTGGATAATGCCTGTATGATGTGTTTTAACCTAGCCTCTTGCTGTCCATCATCCCCCATGTGACTGCTTTTCTCATGAACTAAGATGTTGATGTATTTGTTATCTCTTTCCCAGCTAAAACTATAATTGTTATGACTTCTTGACCATCTGGGCCAAGTTCTCTGTTTCTCTAGATGTTGTACCCATGAGGAAAATTCCACACACACATCTCTACATTTCTCCTTTGACTGTATAACCCATCCATATTCCAACAATCCCCTCCGAAATGCATAGATGTGTGACACACTATTTTCTGTTGTGAAAATATCTTAGCACAATGGCTAGTCCTGTATACTTAAGGTGACATCTCAATCTGTTGTAACAATTTTTTTATGTTGTTTTATCTCCAGAACCTTTGTTAATATATCTGTAGTGTTGGGTTTCAATTTTTTATATTGTAGGCACACAATTCTATTTTAAACTAGCTCCCTGGCATTCAATTATCTAACTCCAATGTATTTTGATCTGCACTTTAAATTTTTCTGTTTCTGTGATGATAATGTATGTCTGCGAATCTCCACACATCACAATTAACAATTCACAACCCAAATCCTGCAACAACTGTTTAATCCACTCCATCTCACCCAATACCACAAATTCTGTTTTATCAGCGCTCAAAGCTATATATCCCCACCTTGCTGTCTATGCCAGTCACAAGCTCTCAGCCTTGGACTAAATGTTTTTATCAATTTTTTAAACCTTTGTTGAGCAAATCCTTTTGCTATTAACCTATCTTTGTTTGCCATCAGGTATTTTTATTTATTTTGTATATCCATTTACATCCAATCACTTTGTGGTCTTTTGGTCTATCAACCACAGTAAGCACCTCTTTGTCAATTAAACACTTGAATTTTTATTGCATTGTAGAATACCATTCTCACTTTCCTCAACAGGAAAAAAAAAACTTTTTAAATCTCTGAAGCTCCCTGGCTCACCAGCCACTATTGTATAAACTCTTGTTTTTGTATAATAAATTTGTCTGGTAATTTTTACACTCTATGAATTTTCCTTGATATAACATTTATTGTTTTTTCTCTCTCATCTCTTGTGTCTGAATTTGTGTGTCCTTTGTTTTCGTCATTTTTACTTGTTGTTGGTCTTGTCTGCATTGACTGATCTGAAGTGTTTTCCTCACTTCCAGAGGACACTGATTGTTTGTAGTTTGTCTGCCCCTCTGTTTCTGGCACTTGTGTTTAACTATCTCATCCTCAGTAAAACTTCTTTGTTTGAATGTATCCTTTTTCAATCTGAATGTTTTTCAAAATTGTTACTCTTGGACATTAAAATTTTCCCTACCACCAAGGTGAAATTTTTAACTGTATTCTGCATATCCCACAACCATCAGTCTGTGGCTCTTTAGTTCATTTTTTCCTTTTTAAAACATGCTGGCACATATATATTTGTATACTGCCCCCAAACTGTCAGATACTTTAAATTTAGTGGTTTCCCACATAACATGTGAAATGATGTTGGATTTCTTTCTTTCTCAGCCAGTTTCTTAAACTGTGAGACAAGAATTCTCCTTTCCCCCGGTCTGTGATCAAAGACCCTATTTTGTAATCAAATTTTTCTTTCATTCATGTTTACCCATTGTTTAAAACTCTTAATTGTATCACTTTTTTGTTTCAAAACTCTGACATATGAAAAACCTGGAAAATCTATCCACAATCACTAAGAAATATTTGTTGTCACCTAGTGACACACATTTGTCATTTTTGCTTATGAGCATGGACTAACCTTAACAGGTCATTTTAGCAATTCTCTTGCTCTGGTTTTGTCACAGGAAAAGCCTTGACTTTTACTCTGGCAAACCAAATACCTCCATATGATTTGTATAATGAGACATTTTTAAATTCAGCACCTATATCCCCCCAGCTTAAACAAGCTTTCGAATCCTATGGTCAGAAAGGTGAATCCTATGGTCACAAGGCAAGTCTGCAACTTGGGTGCACACAAAACATTTTTAAATGTTCTGCCCAGGCTAGGGATATATGGAGACCCTTTTTTCTGTACACTGCCAGACCCACCATCAGCAAAAACTATGGTGTTTACTGGTGTTGGTCTTGGGTTCTGCAATATTTCATATCTGTCCATCATGTGATTAGACACGCCATTATCTAGCAACCAAATTTTATTTTTATTATTTTTACAAACAACTCCTTCTGCCATTGAAGCAAACCCCCTCCCTTCCTAAGGTTTCTTCTTCCTTGCAGACGATCCCTTTTGGGCTGTAGAAGACAGGACAATTCCACCTGAAATATCCAGTCTCTCCACAGGAAAAACTACACAGCCCTCTCTCAGAGATAAGGATGCCTGAGTATGTTGCACTGGCATTTGGCTAGCTCTCTCCACTTCCTTTGATTTGGCATTGCCACTGGATGTCTTCCAAAATCCTTGAAGCAACAAGCTCTGATCTCAGGTCTTTCTCAGCAACTCTTTGCAAACTGTATATTAGGAAGTCCCAATTTTTGGTCAAACTTCCTAAAAGAACATAGGTCTTCTAGCAATCTTCTATCACCACTCCTCTGTTCTCCACTTGGACAAATAGATCCTGCATTCTCTTTAAATGCTCCATTACAGAATCTCCCTCTTGTAACTTGCAATTGTACAGTCTTTTACTCCATATCATTTTAGATAACGAGCTGCCAGACTGATGAACTTCACACAAGGCTTTCCACATCTCAAAAGCAGTCTACTTCCCTCTGACATGTTTTAGGCTAAAAAGGCCAATGCAATTTTAGGCTGCATCAGTAGAAGTATA
>CM034703.1:331449096-331462004 GCA_020142125.1 Phrynosoma platyrhinos
GGCCGACGCATCCAGCAGCCTCTGCCTTGATCCTCCATTTCCTGGGGTGGCCTAGGGCTGCCCGTCTGAATCCCCCCTTACTTAACAAAATATTTGAACATTTAACTTTACAACATAAAATACAATAAACAATACATTTACATTCTATCAAATTAACATAGAAACATAAACATTTTTTCCTTTCTTAATAAAAAACAAGTAACATTTAATTCTTTACTTCCTCTCGTACAAGTCTTGTTCTTCTTTTTATATTTCTAGTTCATCTGATAAGGTTAAGTTGTGTTGTCTAATTCTATCTTAAATCAAAAAATATAGAAAATACTGTTTTCTATCTAGCTTTACCTTCTTTACCTCCTAAATTCCTTAAGAGTTCTAACATTTACATTTTATTGCATTCTTATTTGTTTGTTATTAATTTAATGGGTTTAAGAATATACCCTTTTGCGTAAACTTATATTCATAAAACTTTAAATAAATAATTTTATTTTGTTTACTTTATTATTTAATTTTCAATTATCCCTTTCCAAAGCTTGAGATATTCATATAACATTTGCAAAAAATTTTACGCATTCTTCTGCCTTTCCTCTGATCCAGCTTGTCGTCTTGTCCAATTCTGCTGTTTCATATAGGGCCTTTACAGACTGCCAGAAATAATGCAGCTTGAGGCTATTTTAACTGTCCTGGCTCAGTGCTAAGGAATCATGGGAACTGTAGTTTATTGTGGCACTAGAGCTCTCTGACAAAGAAGGCTCAATGTCCCAGAAAAAAATACAATTCCCATGTTTCTCTAGCACTGAGCCAGGACAGTTAAAAGTGGCCTCAAGCTGCATTATTTCTGGCAATCTGTAAAGGCCCATAATTTGGATAGTCATTGAGCTGTTGTTGGTATAGCTTGTTTGTTCCAAAATCTAGTGTAAACAATCCTGGCACATGTTATCGTTTTAAAAAAACAACGTTCTGCCATGTTTTTTCTCAATTTCTTCATCTTTGACCATTCCTAAGAGAAAGGTCGCTGGTGTGAATTCAAAATCTATTTTTAATATTTTCTTCATTGTTTTATATATGGTTGTCCAGTATGTTTTTGCTTTTGAGCACGTCCCCCAGAGATGGTACAATGAACCTATTTCATGGGTTTAGTTAGCTGAAGGTTATGGTTTATTTATGTATAATATTGCTAAAGTGTTGTAAAAAGAAATGAAAAGAAAGCTGAGGATACAATTATCTGTAAGTATGGTAACGTAAATAGATGAAGAATTACTGTTATGTTAGTATAAAATATGATATATTGTATAGGTATATAAATCTGGTAAATAAAAAGAATAAGATTAATGTTTTGGGAATGGTTATAGAGTGGTCCCTCCACATTCGCTGGTTTTAGGAGTGAAGGACCCCCCGTAAATGTAGAAAAACTGCAAATAAAAAAAACCTATTCTT
This sequence comes from Phrynosoma platyrhinos, assembly GCA_020142125.1. Classification (NCBI taxonomy): domain Eukaryota; kingdom Metazoa; phylum Chordata; class Lepidosauria; order Squamata; family Phrynosomatidae; genus Phrynosoma; species Phrynosoma platyrhinos. Next base: position 331,450,531 of record CM034703.1, read on the forward strand.
CTTTCCCAAGAGTACACGCCTCTAAAAATCTCCAGATTCTCCAGTGTAACTGTATGGTCAATGTATGCCAGAAGGTGGTCATAGAATCATGCAGGAGGACATATAAACACCTAGTGAAGTGTTTTATTTAGGAACATCTTGTTTCACCCACACAACTCTATGGTCAACCTCTGGCAGAGTTGTGCTGGAGGACCTAGAGCAGGGGTCGACAAGGTTTACTTACCTGGGGCCGGTCGCTGGTCCCCAGGTCTTCCACCGGGCCGGGGTATGGGGGAAAATGGCGGTGCATGCGCTCGCACGTGGCCCCCACCGACCGCCACAGCCATCAACTGCCGCCGCGTGCATCGCGGCCGCCATTTTGTTTGGCAAAATGGCGGCTGCGACTCGTTTTGCGCATGCGCAGTACTCCTGTGCATGCGCAAATGAATCACAACTGCCATTTTGGCAAACAAAATGGCGGCTGCGAGGCGCGCCACGGTCGGCGGGTCGGGTGCGGCCCACAGGCCGTAGGTTGCCGACCCCTGACCTAGAGATTCCTAGAGAGAACAGATTAATCAAAATGACAAATAATCAAATCTGCAAAAGTTAAAGCTGCAGATGTGGAGGGTCCACTGAATGATGTTTTCTGTATAGGTCAATCTGCTTGGATTTCATTGCCCTTTATAGAGACCCCTTAGAGGGCCTCCATAAAGCAATGACTTGTACAGGGGAGATATATAATGGAGTTGCTTGGCAGGCTTGGCTTTTTAGCAGCCAATCGTAGTTCAGGCTATTATAACAACGTATCAACAAAGAAACAAACACAGAACAGCAACAAACACTACAATTGTCCATTCTTAGACTTCAATTCTGTGGTTTTACATATTCACGGAGGGACAACCTCTGTTTAAATCAATGGGGCATGCCCCCACACATCCCCACAAGGGTATGCCCCATTCAAGTCTATGGGGCTTGAATATTTGCGAATTCCCGTTTTTGCCAAGGGGGGGTCTGAAATGGAGGGCCAACTGTACATGATATAATTGGAATGTATAAAAGCAGGAGAGACGAAGAGATTCCTCAGTGAGAATCAGATAAGGAATCTGACTGGGAGTCAGGAAGCGATTCTGACAAGAGAGGGGTTAGTTAGTCCAGAAGGAACTGTGATAAACCTGCAAATGTATGTTAATATAACCACACTGGGTTAACAAAGGTCTCTGACTAAATTCTAGACATTGTAAATAAAGGCAAGCACACTACCTAAGACATTGAATTGATAAGGAGACGATACTTGGGACCCTAGCCCTTATATCAGGGGTCAGCAACCTATGGCCCGTGGGTTGGGTGCGGCCTGTGGAGGCCTAGGGACCTGTCCGTGGCCGGTCCTGCCGTCGCCGCCCCACGCATGAGCGCGGGCACCATTTTTGCGTCCCAAATGGCGCCCGTGCTTGTGCACGCATGTGCGAGGTGGTGGGCGCCATTTTGGATGCAAAAATGGTGCCTGTGCTCGCGGGCGCCATTTTGGAAGGCCTCACGGCGGCTGCACCATGCGAAGCCGCCGTGGGGCCTTTCCTGAGACTTGGGAACGTCCCCCCCCTGCGCGTGTGCCTTGCGAATTTGCCTGGTGCACGGCCAGGGTGCATTCCCAAGGCCCAGGGAAGACCCCCCCCGCCATCGTGCTGGGTGAATTCGCACGGCACACATGCAGGGGGCGTTCCCAAGACCCCCCGCCTGTGCGCCGAGCAAAGTTCCCAAGTCCCAGGGAAGGCTCTCCCCCACCTGTGTGCCAGGTGAATTCGCATGCCGCACACACGGGGGGAGTTCCAAAATGGTGCTCCTGTGTGTGCACACGCCCACCCAGGCCCTGCACCATTCCCCCCCCAGCCCCCCCGACAACAAAGGTTGCCGACCCCTACCTTATATACTTAGGGAGAGTGTTAAAATGGTAAAAGCAGGGTAGGTGTCAATGAGAAATGGCCTTATGTGTTGAAAGCTAAAAAGTAACATTGGGTATACAAGGAAGGTCCTGTAACAGCCTCAATTGTTGTTTTATCTCCCAGTATAAATTCAGGCTTGATTTTTACCCAGAGCCATTTAATTGACTTTCTGGTGGTCCATGGAAGACTGTATAAATGTGTACTCCATTTGTACTTTCTGCAGGTGTGCATAGATCCAAGATGGTCTCCAAATGTAGGGAGAGAGGAGAACCTACATTGAAAGCTTTCTCCATGGAAGAAACTGCAGGAAAGATTACCTTGAAACAGGTTAACATTCACCCCTTCCTTCTTTGTGATGGAGCCATTGGGAGTTTGTCAGTCTGGGATGCTATGGGTGGTCAGAGGTCTTTGTCTGTCCTGCAGTGGCTCAGTTGATTAGTGCTTGCTTCCCCTCTCAGCCAATCAGAGCCAGGAGTAGTACAAGGAATTATTCTATTCCTGCATGGTCATTAAACCCATGGTTTTTAGGCAGGGTTTGTCCAGTGCTTTGTTGGAGAGAGACCTGACACAGGCAGCTGATTTTTTAAAAAATAAACTTTTATTGCATTAAACAAACAGGTAGCAACATACACATACATACAAACATTATAACAACATATCAACAACAAAAAAACAGAAATGCACAACAACAAAACACTGCAAGACATAATATCTAAAACTACACATCTACACACATTGTCCCTACCTAACAACAATAAAGACACACTACAATAAATGACTTCCTGATCTCCAACAAAGTCAAATCACATTACTATCTTCATCCATTCCCACCTTTTTTCCAGTTACAGGAAAAAGATTCCCTTGCCCTATACACATAATATGTAATTACATCCCATTTACCTAGCTTCCACCTAGCTTCAGTCATCTTTACCACCCTTAACTCCTTTCTTATTTAGATAACAACTCAAAGGTTCCCAGATTTCTTTGTTCTTTGCTGTCAACATGCACAGTAGTTTACATGAAAAAGGCTTTTATGACCTCTTCTGTGCAGGTGTGCATAAGACCCACACACAACTTTCTGGCATGCTTGGGGTGGCCCTCCTGGAGTAATATTTGTCTGTGTGTCCCTTGCATGACCACCAGCTGCATGTATCCAACAGCAAGCAGTCTTGGTCTCTTAACAAACAAGTAAGCTTATCCATTTGTACCAAATCCGTTAACTTAGGGGCTGTACAGATGGGCAGGAAAAGGTGAAGTTGCCTTTTCCCTAAGCCACAGCAACTGCACCGCCAGCCCTAAATGGGGATGGAGCAACCGCACTGGGGAGCAGTCAATGTGGCTTTTCCAAGGCCATATTGAAGCTTCACCAACTGCACTGCTGAACCCGAGGATGCCACGAAGGGAGACAGAGCAACCGGCAGTGGCTGCTTTAAATTTTTTTCGTTCTCTCAGACTCATGTGCACATATGCAGGAACACATCCTTGCACACCTGTGCACCTGCACAGAACACGTCATAGGCTGGTATACAGTGTGTCACTCTCTGTGTACAAAGGTGACTGAAGTTCATCATCCCTGCACAGAACATGTCATAGGGTGGCATACAGTCTGTCATTTTGTCTGTACAAAGGTGACTGATGTTAGCATCCCTGTGCACCTGTGCATGACCTGTCATACACCCACAGATCATGGAAGGATTTGCTGACCTCGGCTTCTCCCAAATAGTGGGTGCCATAGACAGGTGCCGCTGTGTGATTGTGCCACCCTTGTGGTGGAGGAATAACTTTGGGGCTCTACAGACCGGCCCAAGGGGCCAGCCTGGAGGCAGGGATGGGGAGGATGTCATGACACCGTGCGCTGTTATGCACAGTGTGCGGGTCATGACGTCCTTCCGGCGCAGTGTCCTGAAGCGCTGTGCCGGAAGAAGCACTAAAGAGCCACGCAACAGCTCTTAGGGCGCCCTATTGCCACCCCTGAAAAGGCGCTCTTTTTGGGGCAGCAAAAGGGAGGATCGGGGCTACTACATGTGGTAGCAGCGGCCTCGATCCTCTGTTTCCCAGGGCAGCCTAGAGCCGCTCATCTTTGCAGCCCCCCGTTGTCAACCAAAAAGACACCTAGTCCATCGTCCTCCACAAAACATGTTCCACACAGATCGGAGGGGAGGAGAGAGGTATGTGCAAGGGAGGTTTGTGTGGATAGACTGGATACATGCAGCTGGTGGTCATGCAAGGGACACACAGACAAATGTTACTCCAGGAGGGCCCCCCCCCAAGCATGCCAGAAAGTTGTGTGTGGGTCTTATGCACACCTGTACAGAAGAGGTCATAAAAACTTTTTTCATGTAAACTACTGTGCATGTTGACAGCAAGCTATATGCAACAGAGAACAGTTGCTAGGGTGCCTGCGTAGGGTTGCAATTGGGGTTAGGGTTATAATTAGAGTTAGGGTTACGGTTATAATATTCAAGTACACCTGCATGGGGTGCTTTAAATTAAAGCCTGCATTGTAGGGTGCATGTTCTGGATCACCGATTCAGTTTCCACTATAAGTATGGTGGTGCATTTATATGGCTGTTTTAAATCTCTGGTTCCCTTTTACTGACGCACCAGTGTCACTGCATGCATACGCACATGCAAAGGTGCACATCTTTCCGGAAGAAGCGGGAAAAAGTTGCTCCTTTTTGGAGCAGCTTCTCCTGACTTACGGCACCAGAGGGTGCTTTTCTGACAGCTTTTAGGCATGCCTCGTCTAAAAGCCATGCCTCCAAGTCAGCCTGAAAGCACCTCTTTTTGCCTGTCTGTACAGCCCCATATTTAACTCGTCTTGCACATCTGGACATTCCATTGTTCTCCATTTACACCTGGTTCAGGCATTTGGTTTTGAGCCTCATGATAGTCAACAGTTCCTAATTATTTAATTTGTGGTTTTCATTATCTCTGTTTTCAAGGATGGGAAGAGGATCTTGTAATGTTCTCTGCCCAATGTGGTAAAAGAACGTACTATAAAGGCTATGGATCCTAAATAGTGTGCTGATGGGGTGAGGCTGTCCTAGATTTATGCCAGTTAATAATGCAGATTGGTAAAACTTACATGGAACAGTTTCACTGTATTAAACAAAGTATCCCTATACATGAGAAATCTAGGTAACTGGGAACCCAGATTATAACCTTGTTTTTTTTTCTCATGCCCTCATGAGGCTCAAAACCATGTTCCAGGGAGTTAAGGAAAGAGATGAAAGATGAGAGAATATTCAAAATTCTCCCATTCTGTCAGTATTATGAAGTGATCAAATAATACTTGGGATGCACTATGTGATTTCCTCACCCTTTTACTTCGTCACTCTCTGAAGTCTATTTTCTATTGCAGATTACCTTTTGGGATATTGCTATATATTTCACAGAGGAGGAATGGCAACTGTTGGATCAGAACCAGCGATTTCTGTACAAGGAGGTCATGATGGAAAACAATGAGAATATATCTTCCCTGGGTAAAGAACTTGAACCAACTGCCTTTATTATGGAGGCTGCAAATCTTTTCATACCACATTGTCATAACACTATGGTTCCACTTTAATTGTCACGGCAAAATCCTGTGGAATCCTAGGATTTTTAGTTTCATGAGGCCCTAGAGCTTTCCAGTTGAGAAGTCTAAATATTGCTCCCTAACCTGCCAGTTCCTTCATAAGAAGGAACCAATTAATATTTTTTGCCCCCTGATGCTCCTCAGTACATCCAGACCTAGTTTACTGAGGGGGGTTGCAGACTGCCAGAAATAGTGCAAATTGAGTCCACTTTTAGGGTTAGTGTTAGTGTTAGGGAATCATGGGAATTGGTTTTTTTCTGAGACATTGAACCTTCTCTTTCAGAGAGCTCTGGTGCCACAATAAAATACAGTTCCCATGATTCCCTAACCCTAACCCTAAAAGTGGACTCAATTTGCACTATTTCTGGCAGTCTGCAACCCCCCTAAGTTTTTTAAACCCTTCCTTCAGCCTTTCTAGGGTTTAGGCAGGCTACCAATAACCTCTAGGAAAAAAGGGCTCCCCTGGCCTTAAAATGGCTCAGAAAGGGCCCAACAGTGACAAAATTGCCTCTGCTTCCCCTTGGGGATGTTGGGGGACATTGAGCAAAACATTATTTCATTTTTTTCCAGGTGATATAATGGAGGGTGTCTTCTGAGATCTCCTAGGGGGTCCAGTGTGACCCCCTAAAGCAGGGGTCTGCAACTTCTTCTTACCTGGGGCCAGTCCACTGGTCTCCAGATCTTCCGCGGGCCGAGGAGGGGAAATGGCACTGCGCACGCTCACGCACACATGCGCTATACTTCCGGAGTACTGCGCATGTGCGAGCGAGTCGCAGCCACCATTTTGTTTTCCAAAATGGCAGCCGCGACTCGTTTGCGTATGCACCGGATTACTGCGCATGTGCAAACGAGTTGCGGCCGCCATTTTGGAAAACAAAATGGCCACGACGTGTGCAGCGGCAGGGGGCGGCAGCGGTGGCAGCAGGACTGGCCTGGGGCCAGTCCAAAGGCCTCGGAGGGGCGGATCTGGCCCCCAGGCCATAGGTTGCCGACCCCTGCCCTAAAGGCTCTGCTCTGGTAACATGAGAGAATAAGTCTCTCGTGTTGTGAGGCAGCCATGAACCTGACAAATTTTAACCACTTGTTTTAGTGAACTGTCTCAGGTCCTTTTCATATATATAAAGGCGTTCCATTCAGAAATTCTGAGTAATATTTATGAAGGAAAGGAAAGGGGACACAGAAACTCTTTTTTCTCTGAGGTTTTTTTTTTCCTGCTTGAGCTTTCTTATCTCTATTGTTGACTCCAGAGGCCCTTCAGAGATTCAGTCTTCTCTGTCCTTGTTGTTCTTTATAGGAGACCTTGTGAATCATCAGAAAATCCATACAGGAGAGAAACCATTCCAATGCCAGCAGTGTGGGCAATATTTTGCTCGCAAATCACACCTTCAAATACATCAAAGAGTACACACAGGAGAGAAACCATACAAATGCCAACAATGTGGGAAATGTTTTGCTCAGCAGTCACATCTTCAAGTACACCAGAGAATACACACAGGAGAGAAACCATACAAATGCCAGCAATGTGGGAAATGTTTTGCTAAGAATTCTTCCCTTGTGAAGCATCAGAGTCTCCACACAGGAGAGAAACCATACAAATGCCAGCAGTGTGAGAAATGTTTTGCTGACAAGTCAAACCTTTCAAGGCATCAGAGAGTCCACACAGGAGAGAAACCATACAAATGCCAGCAGTGTGGAAAATGCTTTGCTCAGAGGTGGGACCTTGTGCATCATCATAGAGTCCATACAGGAGAGAAACCATACAAATGCCAGCAATGTGGGAAATGTTTGTTTGATAAGTCTTCCCTTATAAGGCATCAGACTCTCCACACAGGAGAGAAATCATACAAATGCCAGGAGTGTGAGAAATGTTTTGCTGACAAATCATACCTTTCAAGGCATCAGATAGTCCATATAGGAGAGCAGCCATACAAATGCCAGCAGTGTAGGAAATGTTTTGCTCACAGGTCAGACCTTGTGCATCATCAGAGAGTCCACACAGAACAGAAGCCATACAAATGTCAGCAGTGTGGGAAATGTTTTGCTAAGAATTCTTCCCTAGTGAAGCATCAGAGTCTCCACACAGGAGAGAAATCGTACAAATGCCAGAAATGTGAGAAGTGTTTTGCTGACAAATCAAACCTTTCAAGGCATCAGAGAGTCCACACAGGAGAGAAACCATACAAATGCCAGCAGTGTGGGAAATGTTTTGCTCAGAGGTGGGACCTTGTGCATCATCATAGAGTCCACACAGGAGAAAAACCATACAAATGCTAGCAATGTGGGAAATGTTTGGTTGATAAGTCTTCCCTTGCAAGGCGTCAGAGTCTCCACACAGGAGAAAATTCATACAAATGCCAGGAGTGTGAGAAATTTTTGCTGACAAGTCAAACCTTTCAAGGCATCAGATAACCCACACAGGAGAGAAACCATACAAATGCCAGCAGTGTGGAAAATATTTTGCTCAGAAGTCACATCTTGAAACTCACAGAAGAGTCCCCCTAGGATCATAGAATCATAGATAACATCCAGCCTCTGTTTAAAAACCTACAAAGAGGGAGAGTTCACCACACTCCAAGAGAGTGTGTTCCACTGTCAAACAGCCCTTACTGTCAGGGTGTTTCTCTTTTTAAATATTTTTATTAAGTTTTATGAAATGACAAACTTATAAACAATAGACATAACAGACCTTGGGAATGAGCAAAAACAATTTCCACCCAATAATTCATTCTTTTGAACTTGTAAAAGGATCCAGAAAGGGAAATCATAGATAATTTTGCCACTGTCAGGTGGTCAATATCCAACATGTCCTTCAAAAATCAGTTTGGTATGAAGGTGGAGCAAAATGAGATACATTGTTATTGACATAATCAATAAAAACAGACCAATCCTTAATTAATATGTGTGTGGCTTTTTTTGTCCAGATCTGTTCTTGAAGGAATAGGAAAGTTTTGCTAACAACCATGTGTCCCAGACCTTTTTCCACCAGTTTTCAAGTAACAAATTCCCCATCTTCCAGCATCTCGCAATGTCAGTTCTAGCTATAGAGATTGGGAATCTGCCCCTGGAAGAAGCCGCGGAGGCGGCTAGCGGCAGTGGCAAAGCCCAGGAGGACTCAGGAGGGCTCACAAGGCCTGCCCAATCCCATTTGCCCCTGGAGGAAGCAGCAGAGGCGGAGCCCAGGAGTACTCAAAAGGAGGGCTCAAAAGGCCCGCCCAATCCCACCTGCCCCTGGAGGAAGCTGCGGAGGCAGCTAGCAGCAGCGGCGGAGCCCAGGAGGATTCAAAAGGAGGGCTCAGAAGGCCCACCCAGTTCCACCTGCCCCTGGAGGAAGCTGCAGAGGTGGCTAGTGGCAGTGGTGGAGCCCAGGAGGGCTCAAAAGGTCCGCCTAATTCCACCTGCCCCTGGAGGAAGCCGTGGAGGTGGCTACTGCTAGAGACTAAGATGTTTGGATTGTCAGGAAATGACATGTATGTGACCACAAGATGGAGTTGTAAGCTTAATAATGAAAGTAGTTAAGCTCCAGTGGCGGGTGTGAGTGAGTCAGCACTTGAGAGTATGCACACCTGGGATGCCTGATGCAAGAGGCACATTGGTAACCATCTATAAAAAGGAGATAGGAGGTATCTCCAGTGTGGGTTTGTTGTGTATGGTGGTTGGTGAAGCAATTTGTTGGAGTGTTGCATAGTTGTATATATTGTACATAGTATATGTATGTATATATTGTACGTAGTGCAACTAAAGATTAAAGCCCTCGTGTTGAGTGAAGGCTGGCCTTGCTGCTGTCTTTATTTGGAAGAAAGCCAGAGCTCAAGGCCGTGTGCTGCTGTGAAGGAATTTATTTTTCTCTGCTAGAAGTCCTTTTGCAGACAATTCTCTGGAATCCTTCTCCTGGCATCCTATTGATGTGGAACAACTCTGCACGTGGTCATGGAGGACACCACACATCTTTCTACGCCCCAACATATCCTGCATATCCTGGGCTACTCTGGGCTGTGCACTCAGGGATTTATAAGATATTTAATAAGATTCAGGGCAGCAGGGGAGAGCTGATAGAGGACTCTTTGGGAGCAGCAATTGAAGTGGTGTTGGGCAAAGGGAGATATGGTGAGAACAGAGTGGTATCTTGTTACAAAAGAAGGTGGGTTCGATGTATAAAAGCGATCTCACCTTCAGACCACTCTGTTGCCCAAAGTAAGCTGGGGAGCTCACCAACCTTGCCACGGAACCTTACCTTGCTCCTTTGTAATGCCAGGTCAGTGAAAAATAAAACACATGTCATCCATGATCTCCTCATGGATGAAGAAGCCGACCTGGCAAGTTTTACAAAAACCTGGCTGGGTGGGACAGCGCCATCTCTTGGAATCAAACTTTCCCAGCCGGGTCTTCTGTGTATGAGCAGGTAAGGAAAAGTGTGCAGGGGGAGGTGTGGCTCTGGTTTACAAGACAATCTCTCTTTGACCAGGATCCCTATCCGGAAAACAGACCACTTTGAGAGTATGTACTTGAGCCTGAAAACCAGGGATAATATAGGGATTCTGTTGGTATACCATCCACCCCGTTGCTTTTAATCTTTATATTGTAACAATTTTAACTTTTTGTAAGCTGCTTTGATCATATTCATGGAAAGGCGGGGTAAAAATAAAATTTATTATTATTATTATTATTATTAACAGACTCCTTATCTGAGCTGATGCAGCTGGTCTCAGAATTGCTGCTGGAATTGCCCAGACTTTTAGTTCTGGGTGACTTCAACATCCCACTCGAGACCAGTCTAACAGGTGCGGCTCGGCAGTTCATGGATTCCATGACGGACATGGGCCTATTCCAATTGGTTTTTGGACCTACGCACTCGGAGGTCATACTCTCAATGCAGTCTTTAGTATGGAACAGGCATATCCATGTGTGGAGGTAATAAATACCTCCACACTATCATGGATGGATCATTTCCTGGTCAAAGTTAAACTAAGAGCCATCACCCACCATACCAGGGATGGAGGACCTATTAAAATGGTCCACTCTCGGAGACTAATGGAGCCAATTGGATTCCAGAAGGCCTTGGAGGGTTCCTTGGTTAGTAAAGCCGACGACCCTGTTGAAGCTCTGGTGAATATCTAGAACACTGATCTCACCAGAGCTATCGACACAATCTCTCCCAAGCGTCCTTTCGAACCTGCTCTAAACCATCGACCCTGGTTCACGGAAAAACTTAGGAAAATGAAGCGGATTGGACAACGACTAGAGTGCACCTGGCAGAAAACTCGACTCTTATCTGATAAGACTCGTCATAAGAACTTCCTTCGTTCCTATTGAGAGGCAATACAGGCAGCGAAGAAGTCTTTCTCCTCTGCATGTATTGCATCTGCAGAATCTCATTCAGCAGAACTGTTTAGGGTGGTGTGGGAACTGGCATGGGCTTCACCTGTGCAGAACCCATTACTTAACCCAACAACAGCCTGCTATGATGCTTTTAACAACTATTTTGCAGATAAAATCTCTCAGATAAGAGCCGACTGTTAGGATTATAACAGAAATGACTGATGAGGTGTCCAGTGAACCCATTTGTGAGATTAGACTGGATCGGTTTGAATTGGTGAGTACTGATGACGTGGACAAGATCCTGGGAAAAGTAAGGAAGACGACGTGTTCCCTCAATCCCTGCCTGTCTTGGCTGGTCGTCCAGGGGAGTGATGCCTTGATGGCCTTTCTTAAGAGGGTCATCAATGCATCCCTTAGGGAAGGAACTGTTCTGTCAAGTCTAAAGGAGGCGGTCATTAGATTGCTTCTGAAGAAACCTTTCCTGGACCCCCTGGATTTGAAAAATTACAGACCAGTCTGACATCCACCAATCTTGAGCAAGGTGATCGAAAGAGCAGTTGCCTTTCAGTTCCAAGCGATCTTGGATGAAACCTATTTTCTAGATCTATTTCAAACGGCTTCAGACCTGGATATGGGGTGGAAGCGGCCATGGTCGCTCTGGT
>CM034703.1:331488529-331501176 GCA_020142125.1 Phrynosoma platyrhinos
ATATCCATGCCACCCATACACCTTATTTATACCTTCCAGATTTAACATTTTTTCATCTTCCAGTTTGATCCATGTGCTGATCCATTCCAGGGAACACAAGTAATAGTATAATCTAACACCAGATATCTCATTAAGAAGTTTTTTTTTATGAGAATCAATGTTTTTCATCAAAATAGATGTTTTTTTTTTTATTCCTTAATCTGGATATTTTGTCAAATTTCTCCAGTTCCTTCTGCATATTTATGATGTCATTTATGGGGTCACTTAAAGGGTCAGATATCTGCCTAGTGGAGTTAAGGGGGGGATTAATCCAGATACAGTTCGTATTCTTGGACTTGCCATTCACGGATTTGAGCATCTGTGAATAGCAAGCCCCCTGGGGGTGGCAACGCAGGAAGAGGAAGAGTGGAGAACAGGAGGAGGAAGAAGAAGAAAAGGAGAGCAAGTGGTGGCAAAGCTATGGGGGGGGGAGAAGAGTAGGCGGCTAAGAGGAGGAAGAAGAGGAAACTAGCCACCTGCCATGGTGACAATGGCAAGGCTGGCTTCGGGGGGGGGGGCAAAGTCCCATTGTTCTCAATGGTGGCATGGCCACATGGCTGCACCACCATTGAGTACTATGGGATTTGCACGTCTGTGGGATTTTGGTATGTGGGTGGGTGGGTCTGGAAAGGATTCTCCATGGATACCAAGGGCTCACTATAGATCTTGGATGTGCTCGCAGTGTACTCCAAAGGGAATGTAGATTTCACCATGGAGTATTAAGAGGAAAGGGAGATAAAGAAAGACTTGCTGCTAAAGAGATCTTCCTCTTTTTCCTCATGCAGATAATGAGCAGGAGAATGAAACCTACCAGGAGCCAGCTGTGGCATCATGGGAAATAATGAAATTTGTCATGGGAAAAGAGGAATTTGGAAATCAAAGGGGACCAAAAAGGCAGAAAAGGAACCAAACAACGAAGAAGGACCCTTTTGCTTTTCTGGGTGCTCATCTTCCTAAACCCCTGGATTCACAGTTGAAACAGCTACTATGTCATGTCTGTGGAAGAATATTCAAATATAAATCAGACTACAATATACACTTCAGAGTCCATACTGGAGAAAAGCCCTACAAATGCATGCAATGTGGAAAGAGCGCCTCTCATTGTCACAATTTACATTCACATCAAAGAAGTCACACAGAGGAGAAACCATATAAATGCATGGAATGTGGTAAGAGCTTCAGTAAGAGTGGATATCTTTATTCACATCAGAGAACCCACACAGGGGAGAAACCACATAAATGCATAGAATGTGGAAAGAACTTCTCTCATAGTCAGAATTTACGTTTACATCAAAGAATTCACACAGGAGAGAAACCCTATAAATGCATGGAATGTGGAAAGAGCTTCAGTCAAAGGGGAAATCTAGATTCACATCACAGAATCCACACAGGGGAGAAACCATATAAATGCATGGAATGTGGAAAGAGCTTCAGTAAGAAAGGAAATCTACATTTACATCAGAGAACTCACACAGGAGAGAAACCACATAAATGCATAGAATGTGGAAAGAACTTCTCTCATAGTCACAATTTACGTTCACATCAAAGAATTCACACAGGAGAGAAACCATATAAATGTATAAAATGTGGAAAGAACTTCTCTCATAGTCAAAATTTACATTCACATCAAAGAATTCATACAGGAGAGAAATTATATGAATGCATGGAATGTGGAAAGAGCTTCATTAACAGTGGAAATCTACAATCACATAAAAAAACCCATATAGGAGAGAAACCATACAAATGCATGGAATGTGGAAAGAGCTTCAATTGGAGTGGAAGCCTTTATTCACATCAAAGAATCCACTCAGGGCAGAAACCATATAAATGCATAGAATGTGGAAAGAGCTTTTCTCATAGCCAAATGTTACACTTACATCAAAGAACTCACACAGGAGAGAAACCTTTTAAATGTATGGAATGTGGACAGAGCTTCAGTCAAAGGGGAAATCTAGATTCACATCAAAAAAAGCACACTGGGGAGAAAACATATAAATGTATGGAATGTGGAAAGAGCTTCAGTCAGCATGGGAATCTACAGTCACATCAGAAAACCCATACAGGAGAGAAACCATATGAATGCATAGAATGTGGAAAGGGCTTTTCTCATAGTCACAATCTACGTACACATCAAAGAATCCATACAGGGGAGAGACCATATAAATGTGTTGTATGTGGGAAAAGCTTCAATCAGGATGTACATTTACGTTCACATTACAGAACTCACATGGGGGAAAAACCATATAAATGTTTGACATGTGGGAAAAGCTTCAGAACGAATGTACATTTACGTTCACATCAAAGAACCCACACAGGGGAGAAACCATATAAATGTATGGAATGTGGAAAGAGCTTCAGTCAGCATGGAAATCTACAGTCCCATCAGAAAACCCACACGGGAGAGAAACTACATAAATGCATAGAATGTGGAAAGAGTTTTTCTCATAGTCAAAATTTACGTACACATCAAAGAACTCACACAGGAGAAAAACCCTATAAATGTATGGAATGTGGAAAGAGCTTCAGTCAACGGGGAAATCTAGATTTGCATCAAAAAAAGCACACTGGGGAGAAACCATATAAATGTATGGAATGTGGAAAGAGCTTCAGTCAAAGGGGAAATTTAGATTCACATCAAAGAACCCACACAGGGGAGAAAATATATAAATGTATGGAATGTGGAAAGAGCTTCAGTCAGCATGGAAGTCTACGGTCACATCTGAAAACCCACACAGGAGAGAAACTATATAAATGCATAGAATGTGGAAAGAGCTTTTCTCGTAGTCAAAATTTACGTACACATCAAAGAACCCACACAGGAGAGAAACCATATAAATGTATGGCATGTGGGAAAAGCTTCAGTCTGGATGTTAATTTACGTTCACATTACAGAACTCACACAGGAGAAAAACCATATAAATGTATGGCATGTGGAAAAAGCTTCAGTCAGAATGTACATTTACGTTCACATCAAAGAACCCACACAGGAGAGAAACCATATAAATGCATGGAATGTGGAAAGAGCTTCGCTTATAATCAAACTTTACATTCCCATCAAAGAACTCACACTGGGGAGAAACCATATAAATGCATGGAATGTGGAAAGACCTTCTCATATAATCAAACTTTACGTTCACATCAAAAAACTCACACAGGAATATAGAAATGCATGGAATGTGGGAAGAGCTTCATTGAGAGTGAGCATCTACATTCTCATCAAAAAATATGAACACCACCTAAATGCATGCAATGTGGAAGGAAATTTTGCCAGATTTAACATCTACATTGAAATCAAGGAATCCACAGACAGGGGAAATCAAGTACTTCTGGTGTATGTTGGTATGAGAACTAACCCTTTGGTCTCCCTTCTAGGGGTGTTTGCTTGTCATGAGGACTAATTCAGTCAGGGTGATTTGCTGACCAATAGCTGAATCCCCCTGATAAAGGGGAAGCAGAAGGGCTCACAGTGGTCCCCTTCTTTAGCTATCTAGTGTCCCTTTCCTGCTTCAAAGAAGAAACAGATGGGAAGGAAAATGGAAGAGAGCGGAAAGATCTCAGGAAACTGTGAGCCACCCACGGCCATGTCAAACAGCCATACAAGTGCTGCTGCAGCTTTGTTTTTAAACTGAACGGGTTTCAGAGAAGAGATCGATGTGTATTGGCACAAAGTTAAATCATTTAAACCTTCTTCATTCCCAAGATTGTCTGCACCAAGTGACTTGTATGATTAATTTATTTGATTATTTTATCGTTTATCATATACAACCTGGAAAAATGGATAGAGAAGAAGACAGAGGGGCATTGCAGACCAGCCTAAATGGCCAGCCTGAGGGTGGAGTTGGGGCAAGGCACACCCATTTGCACCACACACCCATTTGACATCGCATACGGTACGTGGCATCAGGATGTTATGCCAAAAGGGCATGGAAGAGCCACAGTGCTGGCTCGTAGGGCGGCCTTTTGCCACCCCTAAAAGGAGCGGCATTTTGCCATTCTTTTAGGTGGTGGCAAAAGGAAGGATCGGGGCCACGGTGTGGGATTGCCGCATCCCCGATCTGCTGCTGGCAAGGCCGCCCCAGAGCCTCCCATTTGCATAGCCCCAAAGTGAGGAGAAAGGGAAGAGCAGGGAAATTGTGGCGATGAAAGTGAGAGAATTGGACCTTTTTGAACTGAGCCAAATTTAGTTGAAACTGAAAAAGGCAAAGGTAATTTGTAAGAAATTACAATTTAAAGACATTTATAAGAACATTAAAGATTTTCAAGATTATTAAAATACTGTTGGAAACTGAGATCAATCTATAGAAGTGTACACTGTGGGGGGAACAGAGTGAGAACTGGTTTGGAATAAATGAGGAAAATGTGAGGAGACATACCAACAAGGAAAGATTTGGGAAAGAAGAACAGAAAGAAAGATGAGGCAAAAGGGACAATAAACGTACAGAAATAACATTTACTGACCAAAATTATATTTAAAGACTGACAACAACAACAATAAAAAAATAAAAATAAAATTGTATTTATATCCCGCCTTTAGCCAAGGCTATCGAGGCAGCTTACAATTAAAATACAATCCTGAAGTTGGTTAGGGGTAAATTCTTTTTTTTTTTTAAGCGGAGGGTGATATGTCTTTTGTATTGTATGGGATTGTATTTTTAAATTGTAAGCCCCCTTGATAGCCTTGGCTAAAGGCGGAATATAAATAAATAAATAATTATTGTTGTTGTTGTTGTTGTTGTTATTATTATTATTATTATTATTATTATTATTATTATTATTATTATTATTATCCCATACAATTATATTAAACATATAACTCCCCCTTAAAAATCTATTAAATCATTATCAACATTAAAATTTTACTTAAAACAAAGTTACAAATCTAATCCAAGCTGTGGAGAAGCAATTTAAATTGCTGGAAAGGAAGGAGATCATGCAATAGAGTAAATAAAAGTGAAAGAGGGCTAGTAAAAGACCAATTTAAATCTAGTAAAAGATAGAGGAAAGAAGAAATTGTTGGGAAATAAATAAAAACATTTACAGAGGAAGATAGCAGAGGAGGGATGGAAAACAATAAGGTGAGAAAGACATCTAAGATGATAAAGAGAGTTTAGATGGGAAAATACTGATGTGTTAGATTTTTTTGTAGGTTTTTAAAATTGACTGGTTTAATTAAATTGGATTTAATTGGAATTAAGGGGCAAGTCTATAGTTATATAAATATAGTTGGTCTATCTGCATACTTATATATCTGACACACTTATATACTTGCTTATATAGCTACATAGTTACATATTTATATATTTACATTTAGATCTATAGATTTATGAATGTTTAACCTTATAGTGGAGGCTATAATCTATAAAATAACTATACAACTATAAAATTAGAGAGAATAAACTGAAAAAATTCCAAAGGGATCTTAGGGACTACCAGGAAGATAAAGTGTATAATTGGAAATAATCAAAGTCTGCAAGTTTACCCAGAAAATCAGTATCCTTTGCTTATGAGTCATCTGATAATGCAACTAGCCCTGATGAAAATAGGAGTAATACCTCTTTAAATGTTAGTAGTGAGGACTCTATGGCCTCAACAGAACAGTCTTCTTTTTTTTTTTTAAATGTAAGACACAGTAGACACACATACAACATGAGAAAAAGCTGACACAACTCCATCAGGGTCCCATGCAAAAGAATATTGAAGACCAGTTTATCTACGAGAGAATTTACCCCTAACCAACTTCAAGTATTTAAAAAAAGGTTTATCATTTGTCCTTACACCTAAAACAAATTGGTTTCAAACAATGATTGAGGTGCAGGGATTATTCAGAAAAATTAAGCTTGCAGATTTTTTCAAAACTCATCAGCCTTATATGGAAAGAGAGGTAGGCAACTTTAGGGCCAAATCCACTTTTAATCCAGTAACAACAAACCATAATATCTTAGCATTTGAAGATATGATCCCCAAAGAATTAAAATTAGCACAAGATCAATCCCCTCCAGTGTGGCATAACTTAACATGATTAGAAAATTTGGCTTTAAAAGAACTGGGCCAACTTCAAGATGTTGTTTTCAAGCCAGCAAATAAAGGAGGAGCTATAGTAGTATGGGATATTAAGGATTATATAACTGAAGCTATTAGAGAATTGGGAAACTTCATACACTATGCTCCATGCAGTCAGGATCCAACTAAAGAAATGTTAAAAATTATTTCTGGGATAGTATATGAGGCACTCGTGAATGGATATATTAATAAAAATGCCCATGATATTTTTATTACAATCAGAAGAAAGAATACCCTTATTTTATTTGCTTACAGTTTCCAGTAGACCAATTATATCTGGCTGTGAGTCTACGTTAGAATCTCTTTCTAAATATGTGGATCTCTATTTGAAGCCCTTTGTTCCACAAATACCAGCATATATTAAAGATACAGCACACTTTTTGCAAATTCTGGAACAGACAAAATTGACCAATAATGTTTTTTAGTGACCCTCGATGTGGCATGGAAGTCATCTAATCTACACTTAATAAGAGAAATGATTGCATACATCCACCAACACATTTTTTTGTGTACATTGGGGGAAAAAATCATTTCAGGATCAATACTACTGGCAGGTCTCTGGTACTGCAATGGGGTGCAAGTTTGCATCGAAATTAGTAAACCTATATATAGATGGTTTTGAACATCAGTCTATATTGAATCAAGATAATATACATGTTAAAACCTACATGTTAAAATACAAAAGATTTTTAGATGATATCTTCATCATATGGAGATATGGCACAGAGTCTGATTTATTTGAATTCCATACATATCTGAACAATGTACACAACACTATAAAATTTGAACTAAACTTTGATTACTTTAGGATCAATTTTTTGGACTTATTGATAACTAAAACAGGGACTTCATTACAAACAGACCTATATAGCAAGAACACCGATTCAAACTCTTTTTTGAGAAAGATAGCTTCCACCTTCACATATAGGAAAAACTTACCTTACTCTCAATTTATAAGATTGAGAAGAAATTGTACATTTAACAGACATACAAGATCTATTCAGACAGCTGTCCTTTATTGGGATTTACTTCAGGACATCCCTGGTTGTTCAGATCAGAAAAAAAACCTTTATTTGTATATAAACACTCAAAAAATCTTAAGGATATTCTGGCCCATAGTAAGTGTACACTCAGAAGCTTCAGCCATGCATTATGTTAAGAAAAACTAAAGGGAATTACCCATGTTATAATTGTAGCATCTGTAGAAATTGTGTTGTCAATCGTGTTAATAATAAAATCTACTTTGTTAATGACCTGTATACTTATGATACAAAGGGTGCCATATATGCAATCCAATGCCCCTGCAAACTCCTATATGTTGGAATGACTACCAGGAAAATAAAAATGAGGACCTCTGAACATAAAAGCTGTATAAGAAATGACAGAACCACTGCACCTATGGTCCAGCATTTTCTACAACATAAACATAGGGAGAGGGATATCAAATTCTGGATAATTGAGAAAATGACTGGAACTGGTGAGAACCTGGAGAGGAAACTGAAAAGAAGTGAACTCTTTTGGATTTTCACTCTACAAACTCAGAAACCTACTGGACTAAATGAAAATTGTAACCGGGCAAAAAGTCTCCCCCATATATATTTTTCCCTCTCCCCAAGTTGTACTATATTATACTTTCTGTAGCATCATGGTTTTAGCTTTACATGATATGTTTGGCCTGGAAAGTAATTTCAATCACTGTAACAGATGAGGCAGATTGTAAATTAGGAGGAAAGAAAAAGCTCTTCATTTGGAAATATCTACAATAGCCTTTGCATATCCTTTTCAGCATCCAGGGAACAGTAATTATTGGGAAGCAACACTTTTAAGTAACTTTAAATATTTTTCTAAGTTTTAAATGTGTCTACACTTGCATTATGATCCCTAATGCCTCTTCCTTTTCTGAAACCACCTTGGACATCTGGCAGTTCTCTCTCCATATCTGGTAAAAGTCTTATCAATTTTTAAGCATAGTTTTGCTTGCGTGGGAGACTAATGCAATGGTCCAGTGGCTTCTCCAGTCCCTGGTATCCCTTTTCTTGAGGATTGTACTGTATATGTTTCCAGTCTGTGAGCCACTGTTTGGTTTTCCATATTTGTGTGCAGATTTTAGTTAGAATTTGAGTGCATTCTTGTCTCTAACTTGAAACAGCTCTATGGGTATGCCATCTGTTCCTAGTGATTTATTTCTCCTACTTTGAGTGAAACTTCCATTTCACTTTCTAATATTGTTCTGTCTTCACATGGTTCATCCTTGAATTAATCTGTCTTCTTTTCATCTTTTTTATATAGTTCTTCAGTACATTGTTTCCATCAGCTTTGTATTGCTTCCTGATCATGTAGTATGTTCCCCTGCTGGTCATATCCACAGACAGGAGAGGGCCAGAGCCCAGCAAATGGAAAGAGGAATAGATAGAGGAGGCTACCAGGAAATTAGTGGCCCAGATTTAAGCTTGGTCAGGGATGTGGATTACAACTTGGCCATGGATATCCAAACCATTCCAGTACAGCCAAACAGGACAGAGCTCCCAGATGTCATGTGATTTAAAAAAAAAAAAGTTACTGGTCCATAGCAATACGTTCCAGTGGAGCCATTTCCTGGAGTGAAACATTGGAGAGATTTCTTGGACATGGGAAAACTTTATAGAGTCCAGCTCTTGGAATTGCTTGGCCAGTGTGGCCTGGGCATCATAAACAGAGAAACAACAAACTGGGGAAAAAAATCTGGAACATAGCAAAAAAGAGAGAGAGAGAGAGAGATTTATTGATCAACCAATAGTAAAATTGATTTTATCTATCAATAGAGAATTAAGATAACATAAATCAACCTTAATCAGAGAAAATTAATTATATGCATACTATTAGTAGGTGACCAAACATTTCCATAAAGATGACAGTGTTGAATTAATTACTACAGATATCAGATGCTATGCATGAAGTAATACTAAGAAAAGAAACAAACATGCAAAAATTCTGGGCATCAACCAGCAGAAACACCTGGAAAAAGGAATTACCAGTATGGAAGCCAAGTCTCATATTTTCTGTCAGAAATATTGCTATTGTTGTTGTCAATTGCCTTCAAGTTTGCCCTGACCCATGTCGACCCCCGTGGCGTTCCCAATCTTGGTGTCACCCAATGTGGGTGCCTGATAGTACTGGTGTGTGTGTGTGCCAGCCACCCAACTGCCTGCCAAGGCTGCAGGGGTGGCAAGGGGGAGAGATGACTGAGCAAGTGATGGACAGACAGGCTCTCCAGGGCTCAGGCCTGCCAGCTTGCATCAATGCCTCCTCACAGCCTCAGGCAGCCCCACCATGCAATGCGGCAAAATCCTGGGGCCTTGTTTCCCTTAGGCAGGGTGCCTTCATAGCCTGTGAAGCCTAGGTAGCTGCATCTTCACTGGGGGAAGTGGCCTCCTGCCCCACAAGGAATCCAGCGGGACAGCCTCTGGGACTGTCTGGGAAAATGTGGCTGGAAGTTGGCCAGAGGTGCCACAGGGGATGTCCCTACCCTCACTGGTAGAATCATAGAGTTGGAAGGGACCACAAGAGCCATCCAGTCCCCATTCTGCCATGCAGGAACTCTCAATCAAAGTATCCCTCACAGATGGCCATCCAGCCTCTGTTTAAAGACCTTCAAAGAAGGAGACTCCACTACACTCCAAGGGAGTGTGTTCCCCTGTCAAACAGCTCTCACTGTCAGGAAGTTCCTCCTAATGTTGAGGTGGAATCTCTTTTCCGGTAGCATGCATCTGTTGTTCTGAGTCCTATTCTCTGGAGCAGCAGAAAACAAGCTAGCGCTCTCCTCAATATAACATCCCTTCAAATATTTAAACAGGGCTATCATATCACAGTTAAGAGGGGACATGATAGCCCTGTTTAAATATTTGAAGGGATGTCATATTGAGGAGGGAGCTAGCTTGTTTTCTGCTGCTCCAGAGAATAGGACAAAGAACAAACAAATATTTCGTTTCCCCTCCTTTTCCTTCCCTTTCTGTATGTTGTGAGTTTGTATGTATTGATTTTGTCCAAAGAGCTTGTGGCTGTTTTACTGGAGTTTCCATTCTTAGGGTTTATGAGGACATGGAAAACATGGAAAGATATTTCATCCCAATTGTGGTTGGACTGCAGGAGGATACTCAGTAATGGAGGGACCATCCTTCTTCTCCCCTTGGAGTGTGTTTTCCAGAATGATGCCAATTGACCCAATTCCCTCCATCCCAACCAATGAAAGTCTGTACTTTAGGAGCATGCCCCCCTCCTGCTCTGTCAGGCACATGGGTCTCCCTTGGGTCCCTGTTCTCGCCTCAGTGTTGCATTTCCCAAGGCTCCCAGGCCTCTTTGCCTTTACCTCCCCATAGCCTGTTTCTACATAGAGCAGCTCCATTTGTGTGTTTCCCTATAGAGTGGACATTTTTCATGAAAATCTTCATGTTGGGGTGAAGCGTGGCTCTTTTCCATGATCATCCATCATGATCGTCCCTTGTGTAGCAGCAAGGTGCAAATAACTGAGAACCCAGACCAAGGTAGGAAAGGAAAACAGACTTTATTTGGCCAAAGACCTTCAGTTGGAATATTTTCCCAAAGTACTGGAGCCCCTTGCTGGGCTCAAGCAGCTTATTTTATACCCCTTTTAACAGTAGTAGGCTGGACTTTACATTATACATTATGTACAAGGCACAATTTGGCATTTCATTGGTGATACAATTGACAATTTGGATTCAACACACACAAAGATGTATAGCTATATGTAGGGGAGGATGTATACACACATTTACATGCTAGATGGACAGACTTTATTAAAGAGTTCATGAACATTAGTTTGCAGAAGCAGGGCAGAGCAGTGGAGGACAGTAGAGGGGGCCTGGAGAGGTCTCATCCAGAGGGTCACTGCCATGAGTCAAGATCGATGTATGTGTGTAGGGGATGAAACAATAAAAGAAACTACAACGCTCATGTCTAATTCGGGGCTAGATTGGATGACCCTTGGGGTCTCATTTTCTGTGTTTAAAACTATGCATTTCCAGAGCACTTGTAAAAGGCTTTCAGTTTGACTTCACTGGAAAAGATAGCAAGGAATGTTGTTTTTCGACCTTGAAGACTGGCAGACTGTTTCAGGGCCAAAGAGATAACATTGATGGTATGAACTGGGAATAAAGTAAGAAAAAACAAAGAAAGATAATGTAAATATGAAAGAAAGGATGGACAGTTAATAATGAGGCTTGGGGTGAAATTACAGTTCACAGTCAGGTTAATTGTATTAGTTTTGCTTTTGTTGAAAAGCACGCCAAAGATATACACTAAGGGGGGGTTACAGGCTGCCAGAAATAGTGCAAATTGAGTCCACTTTTAGGGTTAGGGTTAGTGCTAGGGAATCATGGGAATTGTTGTTTTTTTCTGAGACATTAAACCTTCTCTGTCAGAGAGCTCTGATGCCACAATAAAATACAGTTCCCATGATTCCCTAACCCTAATCCTAAAAGTGGACTCAATTTGCACTATTTCTGGCAGTCTGCAACCCCCCTAAAAGGAGATCTGTAAATAAGGGTGAGGGGCTTCTGAATTTGAGCAGAGGGAAGGTGTAAACAGGGGCAGAGATAATGTATTCATTTTAGGCATTTGTGATCTGTTATATAGTTCAATGACATCAGCCAATAATGTCATGTGGGTGGAAAAATACTGTCAGATAAAGGGAATAAAACCATGCTGTGTCAAATTTGGGAATGTGCCTACTCTCCAAGGACACTCATTCTTGCAAGAATGAACTAATTAATTGGAAATTACTGCTTCACTTGTTTTGTCCTGATTGATTTGGTACTTTGGTACTTAGAAAACTGTATCCCACAATTTGCTAAAGTAGGGGTAGGCAACCTTTTTGAGCCAGGGGCCGATCCCCTGAAGTCGTCCCTTCTGCCGGGCCGAGGGGGGGGAATGGCGACGCGCACACGCGCGCAACCCTCCCGCGCGCTCTGCTGCTTCGCGTGCTGCCGCAGCCACCTCCACACATGTGGTGGCCCCCATTTTGATTTCCAAAATGGAGGCTGTGACACGTTTGCGCATGCCATTTTGGAAATCAAAATGGCAGTCACAGCACGGCCACACAGTGATCAAAATGCGAGGTGGCGGCAGTGGCAGCGGCAGGCATCCGCCTGGGCTGGTAAGTGCAGGGACCTGGGCCGGAACCGGCCCGTGGGCCGTAGGTTGCCAGCCCCTGGGCTAAAGCTTCTTCCTTAAGTCATACCCCTATAGGCACTTAATTAGCTCATCACCTTTTGCAAAACCTTGCAAAGCCAGAAAGCTTGACCTCTGGTTGAGCTCAAAGAAAACAGGATCCTTGCTACAGAAATAACCATCACCAGTCATGAGGGTGACCATACGTTGCAGTGTGGTTAGCTCTGTAGTCCAGCGATCCTGAAGCAGCACAAACCTGTCTGAGGGGAATAGGGAACTGTCTCAAATGTTCAGCTAGAGCACATATCCCCCTCCCCTCTCAAACTTAGCCTGATCTTTTCCAGTCAAAGCAGCTGCAAGAGAAAGCAAGCCATTTGCCTTAG
>CM034703.1:331516519-331526532 GCA_020142125.1 Phrynosoma platyrhinos
AGAGAAACCATATGAATGCATAGAATGTGGAAAGAGCTTTTCTCATAGCCAAACTTTACGTACACATCAAAGAACCCACACAGGGGAGAAACCATATAAATGTATTGTATGTGGGAAAAGCTTCAGTCAGAATGTACATTTACGTTCACATCACAGAACTCACATGGGGGAAAAACCATATAAATGTATGGCATGTGGGAAAAGCTTCAGTCAAAATAGTCATTTACGTTCACATCAAAGAACCCACACAGGGGAGAAACCATATAAGTGCATGGAATGTGGAAAAAGCTTTGCTTATAATCAAACTTTACATTCCCATCAAAGAATGCACACAGGGGAAAAACCATATAAATGCATAGAATGTGGAAAGACCTTCTCACATAGTCAAACTTTACGTTCACATCAAAAAACTCACACAGGAGTATAGAAATGCATGGAATATGGAAAGAGCTTCATTGAGAGTGAGCATCTATCAAAGAATGTAAACACCACCTAAATGCATAATGTGGAAAGAGATTTTGCCAGATATAACATCTAAATTGAAATCAAGTAATCCAGACAGGGGAAAGCCTAATTGAAATCAAGTACTTCTGGTGTATGTTGGTATAAGAACTGACCCTTTGGTCTCGCTTCTATGGGTATTTGCTTGTCATGAGGACTAATTCGATCAGGGTGATTTGCTGACCGATAGCTGAATCCCCCTGATAAAGGAGAAGCAGAAGGGCTCACAGAGGTCCCCTTCTTTAGCTATCTAGTGTCCCTTTCCTGCTTCAAAGAAGAAACAGATGGAAAGGAAAGTGGAAGAGAGCAGAGAGATCTCAGAAAACTGTGAGCAACCCATGGCCATGTCAAACAGCCATACACGTGCTGCTGCCGCTTTTTTTTTTTTAAACTGAACAGCTTCAGAGAAGAGATCAATGTGAATTGGCACAAAGTTGGATCATTTAAACTTTCTTTATTCCCAAGATTGTCTGTACCGAGTGACTTGTATGATTAATTTATTTGATTATTTAATCGTTTATCATATACAACCTGGAAAAATGGATAGACAAGAAGACAAAGTGAGGAGAGAGGGAAGAGCAGGGAAATTGTGGTGATGAAAGTGAGAGAATTGGACCTCTTTGAACTGAGCCAAACTTAGCTGAAACTGTGAGAAAGGCAAAGATGGATTTGTAAGAAATTACAGTTTAAAGACATTTATAAGAACAGTAAACATTTTCAAGATTATTAAAATATTGTTGGATTTAGGATTTATTCTGTTCGATCAGATGGTTAGGAATTTCATCTCTTCTCTCTACTGTTATTTGTTCATAAAGAAAGGTCTATTTTAGCTATTTTACCCCATCTCTTTTCCAAATATTTCAGTATTGGCTCCCATTCTTCGTTCAGTATCTCTGTTGAATTTGATTTTAGTCTTTGTGTTAATCTGTCCATTTGCATCACATCATATAGTCTAATTAACCAGTCTTTTTTTTTACTAGGTATAGTATTCTTCTTCCAATTCTGGGCATACAATACTCTTGTGATGGTGATCATGTAGAAGCATATTTTCTCATGATTTTTGTTTATTTGTTTATTTTTCTTTCTTTTATTTTAGGGTAAATCCTAAATTCTAAATAATTAAGATCAAGATATAGGGGACTGTGATTAAACAAAGATAATAGCTAGAAACCCATTGGGTGCAAGATAAAGAGAGAGCTAAAAAATTAGAAACACAGCAAGCTAGACTCTCTATATTGTGTATATGTAGTTTTGTAGGAAAAGGGCAAGCTACAATAGATAAGAGATTACAGGAAGGCAACAACAAGTAAATACAAACTGCTACTTAATGGGAAGGAAGTTAGTAGGAGAAGAATGTAGGATGGTTGAAGCAAGTGTAATAAGAATAAGTGGATGTGTGAGGGTGTGTGTAAGTAGAAAAGAGAGTGTACGAGAGGAAAGAGGAGATATGTAGAAGTAGGGGATAGAAAGGAATAAAGGAATAAAGTAGGATAAGAATGGAATAGAGAAGAGAAAATGGAAGAATGAGAGAAAGAATAAAGAAGGGAAGAGATCAGAAAGCTAAAGAAGAGAAAAGAAAGATCCCATTGTTGTAAATAATTTGCTTGTGAGCTACAGGAAAAAGTCGAATTAGCAAGATCAAAAGGAAGATAGGAAAGGAAGCGGAAAGGAAAAGAGAATAAAAACTAACTACTCATTTATGCTAATATAAACTTTAATGAGTTCTAGAGAAACAGGATACAATATATATAATAGTTAATCCATGTTTAAATTGTGGTTGTTGTACAGTGAATCATCGATTATTAATCAGACCTTACTGATTGATTGAGTAAAAATAAAACTGGAAAGTTATACACATGCGAGTAATGGGCATGGGCTATACTACTAAGTTTATATTCCTTTCTTTCGTTGTATGTATAAATCGGAAACGTAGCCTAAGGAAGTAATTAATTTTGTTGATGTATAAATTTTTGTATGTTTGTTGCTGTTATGAAGTTCTGTAGTGTATTTGTTATCTAATTTTGATTTTAATTAATAAAATTTTAATTTAAATAAAAAAACTATTATTGGAGATTGAGAACAATCTATAGAAGTGGACACTAGAGGGAACAGAGTGAGAACTAGTTTGGAATAAATGAGGAAAATGTGAGGAGACATAAAGATGAACAAGGAAGGATTTGGGAAAGAAGAGGAGTAAGAAAGAAGAGGCAAAAAGGACAATAAACTTTTAAAAATAACATTTACTGAGTGAAATTATATTTAAAACTGACAAGCTGTGGAGAAGCAATTTAAATTGCTGGAAAGGAAGGTGATGGAGAAAAGTGAAAGAGAGGGTTAATAAAAGACCAATTTAAGACCAGTAAAAGATAGAGGAAATAATAAATTGTTGGGAAATAAAAA
Source organism: Phrynosoma platyrhinos (assembly GCA_020142125.1). Classification (NCBI taxonomy): domain Eukaryota; kingdom Metazoa; phylum Chordata; class Lepidosauria; order Squamata; family Phrynosomatidae; genus Phrynosoma; species Phrynosoma platyrhinos. Next base: position 331,519,421 of record CM034703.1, read on the forward strand.
CATTTACAGAGGAAGTTAGCAGAGGAGGGAAGGAAAACAATAAAGGGAGAAAGATATCTAAGATGATAAAGAGATTTTAGATGGCAATGTACTGATGTGTTCGATTTTTTTAGATTTTTAAAATTAATTGACTGATTTAATTAAATTGGATTTAATTGGAATTAAGGGGGAATACAATCTATCTATCTATCTATCTATCTATCTATCTATCTATAGTTGATCTATCTGCATACTTATATATCTTACTTATATATGCACTTATTTGCTTATGTATTTTAGCTACATAGTTATATATTTACATTTATATTTACATTTAGAACTATAGATTTATGAATGTTTAACCTTATAGTGGAGGTTATAAACTATAAAACATGGATTTATTTTCTTTGAAATTCTTTGATGTAGCTTATTATCCAATGTATTTCTGTCACCTTTCATTTTTGCATCTCATCTGTCCATAATGGTTTGAAAAGTTTCATTCATTATCCAATGAGGCTTTTCTTAATTTTCAGCTGCAGATAGTGTCTTTTTGAATCCTTCCCGGATAGTATTCCCAGCTTCATTCCAGAGTTGTTCTGGCTCCGGTCAATTAGGTTAATAATGCAAATCTGTTCTTTACATGCCCTTTAAATTCTACAGGGATGTTCTTCTTTGGTGTTCTTTTTGATATGGTCTCTGCATCAATCTGATCTTGGTCTTGTTTTGGCTTCCAGTTTCCATTTTCTACTTCCAATTATGTAAGTCTATTTGATTTCTGGATTGGCTGTTAGGTGACATCCACATATGCACTTGTCTCTTTGGTTGCCTGAAGAATGTGTTTACTGTGAATAGACTGTTGGTCTTATAGAATTCATAAGTTATTTTCCTGTTTTATTTCGTGATCCTAGGCCAAATTCTCTGGTTCTGCTCTGTTTCCTACTTTTGCATTTCATTCATTTGTGATTGTCAACATGTCCTGATTTGGTGTGTGATCAATTTCCTGCTGGACTCCAGCACCTAATCTTTCGGTTTCTTCCTTTTCTGCCTTTGTAATTGGAGTATAAATTTGAATTTTGGTTATAATGATGGGTTTTCCCTAAAGTCTTACTGATATTTGGTCAGATTTTGCATTCTATCACATAGAATCATAGAATCATAGAGTTGGAAGAGACCACAAGGGCCATCCAGTCCAACCCCCTACTATGCAGGAACTCCTAATCAAAGCATCCCTGACAGATGACCATCCAGCCTCTGCTTAAAGACCTCCAAGGAAGGAGACTCCACTACTCTCCGAGGGAGTGTGTTCCACTGTTGAACCGCCCTTACTGTCAGGAAGTTCCTCCTAATGATGAGGTGGAATCTCTTTTCTTGCAGCTTGCATCCATTGTTTCGGGTCCTAGTCTCTGGAGCAGCAGAAAAGTTCCCTCCTCGATATGACATCCCTTCAAATATTTAAACACGGCTATCATATCACCTCTCAGCCTTCTCTTCTCCAGGCTAAACATCCCCAGCTCACCTGACTGCTTTTACTACATATCCTCTTACAATTAATACCTCTCCATTTCCTTTTAGGTTTTCATTTGCTGAATAGAATACTACGTAATTATCTGACTGAAAATGGCCCAGTCCTGTCAACTTTAGCTTGCTCACCTCAAGTACTGCACTGTTTATATGTCCCATTTCTTGTCTTCCAATGTTTAACGGATTCATCCTTCCCACATTCCATATTTCTAATACATGTGTTGTTCAGCTTCAGACTGTCTTTTCCATTCTGAGCTTAATATTCCCTTTGGTTTCCTAAACCTGTTTTCTTAAAATCCTGAGTGTGCATTTGACCATCAAAAGAAGGAAGCTGTTGTGGAATTTGGCTTTTCAAGATGGTTGTAATCAAAATCTAGCTTGTCCTATGCAGTTGTCCAAGCAAGAGCCTGTGTTTAAGCTGGGAGAAATGTACCACACTGAGCAAGTGTTTAGAGACAAAGAGAAGTAAATGCAAGATGTTGGACATAAATGGCTGATTATTTAATCTCAGTAAGCTACCTTGTCTGTCAGGATAGGGGCACAGAAGGCTGTATTTCAGCTGTCTGAATATCTTTATTTAAACAGTAAGAGACCAGCAGATTCTGTCTCACTGGGTGATTGTGAGGACACAGGGTATGAGAATGAAACACTGAATGCCTAGAAGTGAAGCGCTGCAGGTTGGAAGGGGGCCGTATTCTGGTTTGGCAGGGTAGGGAGCAGCAGAGGAAGAACCTTTTTAGGACTGGATAATCCAGGCACTGGACTTCGAAGCAAATCTGTACATCCGAGTTACTGCAAACATCTAGTCCTGTAAATTTTGTCCCATTAATACTTGCAAGTGAAGACTGTTCATTTAACTGTTAAATAAGAGTGTTTCCAACTAAGAAAAAGACAAGAAAATTCTTTTGTAAGTCTAAAGCAGCTGTGTATCTCTCAGGAAGAAACTTGCAGAAGAGGGAACTGGGCTCCAAGATTTCTATTTTGGAAGCACAGTGGGCCAAAATAGGGACCAAATCCTCTTAGAAGCCAGTAAGAGTCTCCCTCAGAAATAGATGTTGTTTTTTGTGTCTTACTTATGGGGACTCTAAGATGAACTTATCATGAGATTTCCTTGGCAATATGTCTTCATGCCCCTCCTCTGAGGCTGAGAGTGCAACTTGCCTAATGGATTTCCACGCCCAAGCAGGGATTTTAACTCTGATCTGTAATAGCTTGCCTTTCCTGTTTGCTCTTTGGACAGGCCCTTTGGATAGGAACACTTTGGAAAGGAGGGGAGTGGTCTTGGTAGGGCTGTAGGAAGCAGATGGTTAGGGAGGAGGAAGATGGAAAGATGGAAAGAGAAATTCAGGAACAGGGGCATTGCAATAGGAAGAAAATGGGAGGTAGGAGAGGGCCAGAGCCCAGCGAATGGAGAGAGGGATAGATAGAGGAGGTTATCAGGCACTTGGTGGCCCAGATTTAAGCTTGGGCAGGGATGTGGAGCCCCGGAAGTCTGTCCGTTACCACTGGGTCATGTATATCCAAACCATTTTGAGTGCAGCCAAATAGGACAGAGCTCCCGGATGTCATGTGATTTTTTTTTTTAAATAAAAAGTTACTGGCCCACAGCAATACGTTCCAGTGGAGCCATTTCCTGGAGTGACACATTGGAGAGATTTCTTGGACCTGCTTTTAGAATTGCCTGGCCAGCATGGCGGGGGCATCATAAACAGAGAAACAACAGACTGGGGAGAAAAATCTGGAACATAGCAAAGAGAGAGAGAGATTGAGATTTATTGATCAACCAATAATCAAATTGATTTTATCTCTCGATAGAGAATTAAGATAACATAAATAAACCTTAATCAGAGAAAATCAATTATATGCATACTATTAGTAGGTGGCCAAACATTTCTATAAAGATAACAGCGTTGAATGAATTACTACAGATATCAGATGTTATGCATGAAACAATACTAAGAAAAGAAACAAAAATTCAAAGATTCTGGGCATCACCCAGCAGAAACACCTGGGTAAAGGAATAACGAGTATGGAAGCCAAGTCTCATTTTTTCTTTGTCAGAAGTATTGCTGCTGCTGTTGTTGTTGTTAATTGCCCTCAAGTTTGCCCTGACTCATGGCAACCCCAGTGGCGTTCCCAATCTTGGTGTCACCCGATGTGGGTGCCTGATAGTACTGGTGTGTGTGTGCCAGCCACCCAACTGCCTGTCAAGGCTGCAGGGGCAACAAGGGGGAGAAATGACAGGGCATGTAATAGGCAGGCAGGCAAGCAGGGGCTCCCCGGGCTCGGGCCTGCCAGCTTGCATCAGTGCCTCCTCACAGCCTCACGCAGCCCCACTATGCAATGCAGCAAAATCCTGGGGCCTTGTTTGCCTCAGGCAGGGAGCCTCCCTGGCATGAGAAGCCTAGGCAGCTGCATCTTCGCTGAAGGAAGTGGCCTCCTGCCCCACTAAGAATCCAGCAGGACAGCCTCTGGGACTGTCTGGGAAGGTGTGGATGGAAGTTGGCCGGAGTGTGGCCCTACCTTGACTGGGGCAGGAACTTTGCCCCAACAAGACTGCCCAGTTGGGCAGCCTGGCCCGCCAGACAGAGCGGCCCTGATAGATATCACCGTGGCTTGTCCAGACTGGAAGGAGCACTTCCCAGGCAGGGGTGGTGTGGCATTATCTGGTGGACGGTGCAGGTACTGTAGGCAAAGGACAATTGACGGGGTGGAGGTTCCCATTGGGCTGGCAGAATCCCCCACCCTACAGGCACAGACAGACAAGGAGAGACATACTGATGCTCCAAGCATTCACATGACTGCCCACCCCAATCTGCCATGTCTGGGCGGGAGTGGAAATGCCCATGGGACACTGGAGTGCCCTGCCCCACTTGCCCTAGCATTAAGTTAGGCATCAGGGAAGACGAGAGGGGCAGCTCCTCTTTCCCTAGCGTCATGACACCCCTGCCTGCCCACCCAGAAATTGCTTCTGCTGGTCCTGGCTGGCCAAGGTGCCATCTGGGAACTGGAGTTTGTAATACATTTAGCCTTCTATCAGAGAGCTCTGGTACCACAATAAACTACAATTCCCAGGATTCTGTAGCACTGAGCCAGGGCAGTTAAAGCAATCTCAAACTGGATTATTTCTGCAATATGTTTTGGACTTCCATTAGCCATCTTCTGTTTGCAACATGGTCCCTAGTGCCTCTTCCTTTCCTGAACCCTGCTTTCACCTCTGGGATTTCTGTATGTATGTATGGTTGCAGTCTGTTCTGCAGAATCTTAAGCATAATTTTGCTTGCATGGACCTTTTGGATTTTTTTTCATAGGTGGGGTAGTGTTGAACATGGGTCAACAGTGCAATGCGGTAGCTAAAAAAGCCAATTGGATTTTAGGCTGCATCAATAGAAGTATAGTGTCTAAACCAAGGGAAGTAATAATGCCACTGTATTCTACTTTGGTCAGGCCCCACCTGGAATACTGTGTCTAGTTCTGGGCACCACATTTCAATAAGGATGTTGAGAAACTGGAGCATGTCCATAGTGAAGGGTCTGGAAACCATGCTTTATGAAGAGTGACTTAGGGAATTGGGTATGTTTAGCCTAGAGAAGAGACAGTTAAGAGGTGATATGATAGCCCTGTTTAAATGTTTGAAAGGATGTCATGTTGAGGAGAGAGCTAGCTTGTTTTCTGCTGCTTGAGAGAATAGGACACAGCAATGGATGCAGGCTACAGATTCCAGCTCAACATTAGGAGGCACTTCCTGACAGTGAAAGCTGTTCGAAAGTGGAATGCTCTCCCTCAGAATGTGGTGGAGTGTTCTTCTTTGGAGGTCTTTAAACAGAGGCTGGATGGCCATCTGTCAAGGATGCTTTGATTGAGAGTTCCTGCATGGCAGAATGGGGTTGGACTAGATGGCCCTTGTGGTCTCTTTCATCTCTAGGATTCTAGGAAGGCGAAAAGCTTTTGGTCTAAAGTTTTATATGTTAATTAAAAAATTAAAAGGTAGATTTTTCAGTGTCACCAGAAATTTTTTTGTTGAATATTGTTGATGAAGAATTGGATAGTAAATATGGACTACCTGTTTGATATATGACAACAGCAGCAATAATACTGTTGGCTCAAACCTGGAAATGGACGGAAGTACTGATGGTGGAAGAATGGGTTGTTAGGGTTGCAGACTGCCCAAGGTGCCAAACCGACATGGAATTCAAAAGATAAATCAATTGAAGATTTATTTATGTTTTTGAAGGAATTGAAACCATTCATGTACTTTTTGAGCAATAAGAAATCTAGTGATGTGATAATGTAGTAAGTCAAATCTAGTTAGTTTGATCTGTAATTTTAGAATCATATATTTTTTATTAATCATTTTTTCATTACAGTTTTTTTGGGAGGTCAAAGTATTCTTGTGTTAGCTTGTGATTAGTTAGGTGGCTATTGTAACAAGTTAATGTTTTAGTAATGTGTCACAGTATTAATTTAGTTTTAGCTCTATATAGGTATTATTTATATCCAGGTTTTCCCCCTTTTCCTTCCCTTTCTGTATGTTGTGATTTAGTTTGTATGTTTTGAAGTAAATAAACATGAATTTTCAAAACAAAAAAAGAGATTCAATAACTTTTTGGAACTGAGTCATCCCGAGTTACATTTCACCGGGACATCATTATCAAGGGGAAAATGCCAAGATTTTGTGTAAAGATCTTGTGGCTGTTTTGCTGGGGCCTCCACCATTAGGGTTTATGAGGACATGGGAAACATAGGAAAATATTTCATCCCGATTGTGGTTGGACTGCGGTTGCGAGAGGATACTCAGTAATGGAGGGACCATCTTTCTCCTCCCCTTGGTGTGTGTTTTCCAGAATGATGCCAATTACCCAATCCCCCCCATCCCAACCAATGAATGTCTGTAATTTAGGAGCATGTCCCCTCCTGCTATGTCAGGCGCATGGGCCTCCCCTGGGCCCCTGCTCTGACCTCCCCATTCTCCCTAGGCTCCCAGGGCCCCTTCACCTTTACCTCCTCATAGCCTGTTTCTGCATATAGCAGCTCCATTTGTGTGTTTCCCTATGGAGTGGACATTTTTCTTGGAAATCTTCATTTAGGGGTGAAGCGTGGCCCTTTTCCATGATCATGCAAAGTCCCTTGACTACCAGTAACCAATTTCCAGTCCCCTGGAAACTTCATAATTCCAATGGTAGCTGTTTTTGCAAGTGTGGACCATCTTGAATTTGGGGTTCTTGTTGATGCACAAACTTGCATTTTGGTGTAAGGTGTGAGCCCTACTCCACACTCAGTCTACTGTCCTTGGCCAGGAGGAACAGTTTTCATTGCAGCCAGGACAGAACTAATTTAATTTTTGGAAATGGCAGCTATCTCACCCCCACACTTTGCACAAGCATGTATTTTAGGACAGTGTGTGACGCCTCTCTACATTTGTCTTCCTACCCTCAGCCACTAAAAACTGGTTTCCAATTCACCACAGGCTTCCCTATTCTCCCAGCAGTGCTTCTGTTTCATAAGCAGGGCATTTTGCTCTACCCAAGGATGGTGGGTGCCCTGTCTGCACATGACTTCTTACCCTCAACTCTCAGAAATAGGTCCAAAGGAGTGCGACTAAAATGGTGAAA
>CM034703.1:331659333-331674232 GCA_020142125.1 Phrynosoma platyrhinos
GACTCAATTTGCACTATTTCTAGCAGTCTGCAAAGGCCCAGAGTTCTGCTTCCTAGAAAGGCTGGGAAATGGGTGGGTGGGAAGGAGGGGAAGTATTTTTATTCGTCTTATTCATACAGTTGTCCCTCCACATTTGCGGCTTTGAGAGTTCGCGGATTTTATTAGCATGTTCTCTTTACAAATCTCTAGGTCCTCCAGTGCAACTCTGTGGTCAACTTTAACCAAAAGTCGCACTGGAGGACCTAGAGATTCCTAGAGAGAAGACTCCACTAGGCATTTGTAGCTTCTCCAGTGCAACTCTATGGTCAATGTCTGGCAGATGTTGACCACAGAGTCGCACTGGAGGACCTAAAGCTTCCCAGAGAGAATATTCCACTGTTTCTCTGAAGATGCCAGCCACAGATGCTGTCGAAACATCAGAAAGAAACTCTTCTAGAACATGGCCACACAGCCCGAAAAACCCACAAAAAACTATGGATGCCAGCCATGAAAGCCTACAACTTCACATTCCACTGGGCCTTTGTAGCTCCTCCAGCGCAATTCTATGGTCATTGTCTGGCAGATGTTGACCAGAGTTGCACTGAAGGACCTAGAGAGGTGCTCTCTCAGGTAAAAACATAGGGTTTTTGTTATTTGCGGGTTTTCCGCTTTCACAGGGATCCTGTGCTCCTAACCCTAGTGAATGTGGAGGGACCACTGTACTTTAAAAGGGCCCCTAGAAATCTATGGGACAGTTCAGTCATTATCTGCACCAAACAATCCATTAGGATAGAAAATCTTTTCCTAGAAGTATAGCTAGAGGTAACAATGATTTTTAAAACTAATTTTGTGCAAATAAACACACAAGAAAAAGAAATCTGATTGATTTTTTTTAAAAGCCTCATTGTAAATATAGGAAGGAGTTCCAGGACGCAGATGTTTCTGATATCTTTACTTTCACAACAACCCATTGAGGTAGGCATAAGAGAGAGACCAGCTGGCCCATAAACACCACAAACAAATATCGTGACTATACCAAAAACCAACCAAACAAACAAAAAAAGACAGAAATGCTTCTGTCAGGAAATGGGTGAGCCTCTAAGATCTGACCTGTAAGATTCAGTTCTGGAATAGCTGGGAAATGAAGGAAATACGTGTTTAATTTTGTTTTCCCACAAAAATAACCAGCTCTTTAGAATGTCAACATTGCAGGCATTTTGGTAATTGTAACATATCATCAAAGAACTGCTAGGAAATGCCTCCTCCCTATAACATAAGAAAGAATTCTGCATTTTCCCTTGCTCCTTTTTTTATTCATGACCTAGAAGAGATGCATGGGGATGACTAAGTCCAGATCCAATCCTTTGGCTGCCATCCTGCCCCCACTTTCCTGGGAGTAAAGGCTCCTCCAACTCTGCTACCCAAGACTCCTTGAGTAAACAGATAAACTCAAACCTACCTCTGATAATGGAAACATATATATCTGGAAGAAGAAAAAAAAGAGAAAATAGAAAGCCATTTATCTATGTATTTTATTTGCCAATCCCCGAATGCAGAATATCTATTAAACATAAAGGCAGGAAACCCAAATGAGGAGAAAGGCAAAAATTTTCCTACCCTTTGTCTCTTCCCCACAAAGGACACACCAGATCCCCATTTCCCAGCTACCTCCCAACCCAGGTTCCCATGGGGCAGGGGAGGGGCAGGAGTCCCTCAAACAGCATAATTTCTCCTTTGTTTTCCCACCCCAGGGCTAATCCGGATCCTCTCTTCTTTGGGGCAGAGAGGAAAAAGCTGCCAGACTTCCCCTCCTCACCCCCGAATTCTTGATCTTTGAGGCTGCAAGCAGGAGACCAAGTAAGAAAGCTATAAACTCCTCAGTCTCTCTTGAAGGAAATCATATAATTTCTTAAAAATTGAACAGTGCACCCCGAACTCCCTAGGTATCAGTTGCCTTCTCAGTCTGAGAGTCGTGGAGTGTGTAGTAATTTACTGTGGGGGAGAATTGTCACGATTGTCCTTTGCACGTTCCTCACCCAGAATGTCACCCTGGGCTCCTGTCACCCACTCAGCCCTTGCCCTTTGGCTTTCACCGCCACCTTGGGTTTGCTGGGCTAACTGTGGACCAGCATGTGTGGTTTTTGTCAATTCTGGTTTCTGAACCCATGGCTGAGATTCTCACTATTCCTGTCAACAAATGACAGGTGGAGGTTAAACAACAACACAGTTTCTGGATCAAGTGATTTCTTTATAACTTAAAGCATTGATGCTGGCTCATTTTTTTCTATTAATGGTGTGGTTGTATTGTACTCACAGCCTCAGTTTGGTCATGTTCTTGTCTAAAGTGAGTTCAGGCTCCATTTGCTCTTAGAGTCATTAAATCAACAGCAATATCTTAAAGCAACAGTTATGGAGGCCTCATGTATTCAATGCCTGTTTTTTCAATAGAGTCACAAGCTTGGTATATGAAGGGAAAACTGTGGGTGTAGCATATCTTCATTTCAGTAAAGTGTTTAACAAGGTCTCCCATGATAGCCTTCCAAAAAAACAAGTACAGTGGGCCCTTGCTATCCACTGGAGTTTGTTTCCCCGCCCCCCATGTACACCAAAATCCATGGAGGTTCAAGTCCCATTAAATACAATGACATAATAAAATGATGTCTGTATAAAATGGCAAAATCAAGGTTTGTTTTTTGGAATTTTATTTTTTAAAAAAAATTCAGGCCATTGATGCTTAAATCTGTGTATAAAAATCCATGGATATGGAGGCCTGACTGTAAAATGTAGGCTAGACAATGTGACTGGTATAGAATCATAGAGTTGTAAGAGACCACAAGGGCCATCCAGTCCAACCCCCTGGCATGCAGGAACTCAAAATCAAACCATCCCCGACAAATGGCCATCCATGGTAGGTGGATTTGTAATTGGTTGACCGACAAGACACAACCCTAAGGGTACTCACTAATGGCTCATCCTCATCTTGGAGAGAAGTGACAAGTGGGGTGCCAGAAGTGGGGGGACCAGTGCTATTCCTTTTTTGCACATGACTGGATGATGATGGCGAAGAAGAATCTTTATTATGGACATAGACCAACACATCTAAAAAGGGGATACAGAATAAAAGAAGATAATAACACAGGTTATTTAAAATCTCCTTTCAGATTACACTGCTCTTGGATGATGGAATAGAGGGCATGCTTATCAGATTTGCAGGTAACACTTTTTTGTGACAGATTACTAATATCCCAGAGGACACGATCAGAATTCAAAATGACCTTAACAGATTAGAACACTGGGCCAAAACAAACAAAATGAATTTCAACAGAGAAAATGTAGGATACTATACTTGGGCAGTAAAAATGAAATGCTCAGGACGAGTGACTCTTGGCTTGATGGCAGTACATGCAAAGGGGATCTATGAGTCTTAGGGCCCAAACAGACAAGCCAAATGAAGTGGTTTTGGGCCACTTTGGAGGGGTGCTGTTTAAACGACGCACGTGTTCTAAGAGGCCGGAAGCTGCACCAAACCTTCCCCATCATCTTCCAGCAGGTCCCAGACTACAAAAAAAGCAAGGGCAAATCTTCCCACCAGGCAACACTGTTTGTCTCTTCTTGTGTTTGCAAACTTTATTTTTGCATCTCAGGCGAAAATACTTAGACTAAATTAAAGCTGATTTGGCTACACCAGGGGTAGGCAACCTTTCCCCTTTAAGGGCCGAGGGACTTCAGCTCCCAGAAGCCTCAGCCATGTTGGCCAGTAGTCCCATGTTGGCCAATAGCTCCTGGGATTCTGGGAGCTGAAGTCCCTCGGCCCTTAAAGGGGAAAGGTTGCCTACCCCTGGGCTACACACATAAATCTTTTAACCTAAAAGAAGACCAGCTCTGGTGCTGAAGCTGTTTCCACACACTGTGCTCCAAATTGCCTCCAAAACCTGGAGGGAGGGGAGTTCTACCTCTGTTTCCTCCAGGGCTTGCAGTTTCTTCCCTGTGGGTACAGATGGGTCTCATACGTCCCTCCAGATGTTGACAGACTGCAGCTCCCATCAGCCTCCTGCTTATCTTAACCAATAAATGAGGAGGCCTCCTTATCCCTGCCTTAATGCTAAATAAGGGCCTTTGCAGACTGCTAGAAATAGTGCAAATTGAGTCCACTTTAAGGGTTAGGGTTAGGGAATCATAGGAACTGTATTTTATTGTGGCACCAGAGGTCTCTGTCTCAATGTCTCAGGAAAAAAAAGCCAATTCCCATGATTCCCTAGCACTAATCCTAACCCTTTAAGTGTACTCAATTTGCACTATTTCTGGCAGTCTGCAAAGGCCCTAAGTCAGTAAATCTAGCTAGAGAGGTTTTTTTGGGGGGGGGATCTTTTTCTGATGGAGAAGGAAGAAAGCCAACAGAAGAGCCATTGGTGCTTGTTCTGTGCTGTGAAGTCACCTACAACCTATGGGACCCTATGAATGAGAGGTCTAAAAGGGACCCTGTTATTAACAGGGCTCATCAGGTCTCATTAGTTCAGCACCTTGTTGTCCTTGATGTAGTCTATCACTTGTGTTGGGGTCTTCCCCTTTTCTGTCTTCAACTTTATACAAAACATGTTATCTCCCAATGTGCTTAAAGTACAATACCCTCAATTTAGTCTTTTTGACTTCTAGTGAAACTTCAGGCTGGATTTGCTCTCAGACCAATTTTTTTTAATCTTTTCAGTGATACATGGAAGACCATATAAATTTGCGTATACGTTAACCACCTCTGTTTGTACTTTCTTCAGGTTCTCATAAATCCAGGGGAGGCCTGCCTGGTCTTCAGACTTCTAGAGAGGAGAGTCTCTGTTGAATTCCTCCTCCATAAAAGAAACTGCAAGGAAGATGCCCTTGGAACAGGTGAACACTTGCCCCCTCCTTCTTGGGACTAATCTCTTGGGAAGGATTTGAAGGACCTTAACTTCTTCTCCCCAGATGTTGTCATCATGCCTACCATGTGGCTCAGTTGATCATTGCTTTCTCCCATCATGCCCTTTCTTTCCCCCTAACCAGTCAGGGTCAGATGCGGTGGGCTTGGGCTCCCTGCCCTATACTAGACCCATCCAGTCTGTCAGCAAGGCTTATCCTATACCTGTGTTAATGTTAGTCTATGGCTTTTAGGCAGGGTTAGTGCCACCACTTTGGTGGAGGGAGGCAACTGCTTTTGAGCCATTATGAAAAGCAACAATTGCTAGTTGTTTAATTTGTTTAAGGGAGCCCTGGTGGTACAGCGGTTAAATGTCAGTACCTCAGCCACAAGGTTGTGAGTTCAGTTCCAGGGGCTCTAAGGTTGACTCAGCCTTCCATCCTTTAGTAAGTCAGTAAAATGTGTACCCAACTTGTTGGAGGCAATTAGCTTACAAATTGTAAACTGCTTAGGGAGTGCTTATGGGCCAAAATAACTAAAAAACTTTCTAAAGTAATGAGAATTTGAGGTAGTGGAAATCTAAAACATCTGCAGGATACTAGATTAGGAATTGCTGCCTTGGACACATATCAGTTAATAATGATTGGGAGGGTCTATTGGAGAAGCTCCCATGTACTAACTAAAACCTGCCTTTATAAGAAAAGGCTAGTTCATCAGGAGCCAACTTTTGCAGCCTTCATGCACTACTCTTCAAGATGCAGGGAGTGAATGAAAAGAGACAGGGGAGTATGAATGAAAAGAGACAGGCATATCCCCCTCTGTCAGTATTCGGAAGCAATCAAATCCTGCTGTGATGCACATAGAACCATAAAAACCATGCACCATGGCTTTTCTACACATCTAGATAAGGGCTGTTTTCTGTTGCAGGTGACCTTTGAGGATGTGGCTGTGTATTTCACAGAGGAGGAATGGACATTGTTGGATTGGAACCAAAAATCTTTGTACAAGGAGGTCATGATGGAAAACTATGAGAATGTGTCTTCCCTTCTAGGTAAGAAACTTGAACCCATTGCCCTTCCTAGGCTGAGCTAGAGCCCTTTCACACTATACAAACCATAATTCCACTATAGCTGCCATGGCAATGTTCTGTGGGATCCTGGGATGTTTAGTTTGGTGAAGAACTAGAGCTCTTTGGCTGATGGTTCTAAATACTGCTCCCTAAAGTGCCAGTCCCAGGATTCCTGGGATGCTGCCATGGCAGTTAAAGTGAAATCATAGCTGTGTAGGATTGAGGTGTTTTTCCTTCTGCTTTCTCATCCAGAAAGGGCTTAAATTTTTATTTTAAAAAATAATCTGATCACCATCTTTTGGACAATTCTTTGACCCAGAATAATTTGAATAAATGCATTTGCAGTGCTTCTCTAGAGCTGATATGTTAGCTGTGAAATCACAGGCCAAGAGAAAAGGTTCAGCTTGAAGTATTTCATGGCAGTTACATGTTATAGTCTCTCATCGATACAAATGAGTCCCCCATGTCCCTATGTAGGTCAATCCTGGTCTTCATTGTTCCCTTCTTTCCCTTCTTTCATTTTCTAAGCTTCACTTACAGCTCCAAAGCCTGAGCTCATCTCTTACAAAGAGCAGGAGGAAGACCTGTAGATAATGGGAGACATGCTAGGGGAGGGTGTACAAAACTTCAGAGGAAGCCCCTTGTAGCCAAGAATCTATAGGGGAATTAGCTCAATTAATTATTGGACTGTGCTACAAAACAGTCTTCTAAGACCTCTTCCAAATTGTATACCAAGAGGTAAATGATAGGAAAGCCACAGGGGCAGAATTTTCTCAATTAACTGTATTTTGTTAAGGGGACACACACATCAAAGACAATCACTCACCCACGCACACAAGAGCTCAGGAAAGAAGGAATTAGTTTTGGAAAAGAACAAGAGGCTTCACTATGGGCGATACTTACTAATGACATAGTATCTACTGAAGGTTTGAATTAGGTGATGTGGCATTGGACATGGCCACTCTGAGAACGCTAAGTGAGACAGTGTGGGTAGGAACTAGTCAGAATTCAAAGCCATGTAGTGTCACCATGCATTCTTTCTAGCCCGAGGAAACAAAGGAATTTAGGGTCCTTATATAGGCCAAAACTAGTCTCAGGCAGAGATTCATCAAAGAAGCAAATCTGCATAGAAAAGGATCACTTGAGACTGAAGGTGGGAATGGGTGGTAAATGGCAGTCTCCAGCTTGAGTGTGAAAACATCCTGCCTATAAATCACCTAACCTTCCTGTCTCAGAAGTGTGAATTCCCTTATCAGCAGTTCCCAAACTGTCTGATTGATATGCATATTAGATATAGTGATTACGTGACCCCCACATCTTTGGGATCATGGCTGTTCACAATCTAGAGTCCATTCAGGGCCATAGAAGAGTAGCCCACACCCCAAAATTGGAAGACTTACAGTGGTTGTAACATATCCCTCCCCTCAGAACCTTTGATGTTGAATGATCACATGACAGAAGGGGTTCTGAATTACCTCTGCCAAGAAAATTTCTAAGTATAAATTTGGGGAGTCTAAATCTGGGTCTTAGCAAGCATTGCGGTTGATGGAGCCTATTGTCTTAGGTCAGGGGTAGGCAGCCTTTTTGAGCCGGGGGCCGGGTTGCTGCCCCTCAGACAATTGGGGGGGCTGAAGCACCAAAAATAAATAAATAAATAAATATTAAAATATATTTAAAAAAAATAAAAAATATATGCATGCACACTCTCTCAGCCCCAGAAAAGCCATGGCAAAACCCCTGTGGAGATTTTGCCAAGAAAACCCCAAGAACAAGTAATAACAACAATAATCAATATCATTATGGTGGGCGGCAGTGGCGGCGGTGACAGGACCGGCCTGGGGGCGGTCCAAAGGTCTCGGGGGGGCGTATCCAGGCCCCGGGCCTTAGGTTGCCTACCTCTGTCTTAGGTTGTAAGTTGTGGTTGGGGAGTGATGCTGGAACCCATTCACTTACATTCATCCCAAGTTATCACTAAACACAACATAACCATAAACAAAAGCAATCAATAAAAGCAGTTAATATGTGCAAAGCGATCAATACATGTGATTTAATTGTGAGGTAGTCAAAAGCAAGTCTTTTAAATGCACTGGTGAATCAGATTGAGTCTATGGAGCTTTGTTGTAACTGGCCTCAATAGACCTGTGTAAAGTTCAATGAATAGGTCCATAAAACATTGTCCAGGAATGAAATAGGGCTTGCAGATTGGTTGGCAAAGTTTTGGCCTATAGAAGGACCCTAAATTCCTTTGTTTCCTCTGGCTAGATAGAATGCATGGTGACACTACATGGCTTTGAATATTCTAAGGCAGGAGTCCCCAAACTACGGCCGGCCCTGGCCCGTCGAGGCCTCCTTACCAGCCCGCGAGGCCTCCTGCCGTTGCCGCCGCCACTCGTGCGCACCGCCGCACACCATTTTGGAACGCAAAATGGCATCCGGCGCATGCACACGACTCCGGACGCCATTTTGGTAAACAAAATGGCGCCCGAGTAGTGCGCATATGCGCGCGATGCAGGGTGCCATTTTGGCAAACAAAATGGTGCCCCTGTGTTGTGCGCATGGCTCTGAGCATCATTTTGTTTGACAAAATGGCACCTGGCGTTGCGCGCGCGCATACGCACTACTCAGGTGCCATTTTGTTTGCCTCCAGATGAAAAAGTCTGGGGACCCCTGTTCTAAGGAATCAGGATATTCTAAGGCAGGGGTAGGCAACCTAAAGCCCGGAGGCCGGATGCAGCCCCCTGAGGCCTTTGGACCGGCCCCAGGCCAGTCCTGCTGCTGCCGCTGTCATCCACCATGATGATATTGATTATTGTTGCTTTACTTGTTCTTGGGGTTTTCTTGGCAAAATCTCCACAGGGGTTTTGCCATGGCTTTTCTGGGGCTGAGAGAGTATGCATTCATATTTATTTATTTATTTAATGGTGCTTTGGCCCCCCAATTGTCTGAGGGACAGCAACCCGGCCCCCGGCTCAAAAAGGTTGCCTATCTCTGATTTAAATGGAGGTTGCCCCTCTGTGAATATGCAAAACCGTGGACTTCAAATCCATAAGAATGGCAGGGCGAGTGTAGTTCCATTAATGGTTCTGATTTTGTTTCTATTTCCCTTTTGTTTTGCTTCTCTTCTTTCCTTTACTGCTTGAAGCATTTCCTCTGTTATCCATCGCGTCTTCACTTACTTTTCGGTCAACAAAAGTGTCTTCTTGCATTCTTCTTTGATTATGTCTCTGGCTTCTGACCATAGTTCTTCTGGTTCCCAGTTGATTATGGTTAATAGTACAAATCTGTTTCTTTCATTGTCTGTAAATTTTGTTGAGATATTGTTCAGATAATATTTTGGAATAATTTGCTTTCTTCTTTACCTTTATTCTAATTTTTGATATAAGTAATTTATGATATATTCTAAAGTCTGCCCCAGTCTAGTGTTGGCTGCAAAATAGAGCTTCTCCATTTTCTGCTTCCAATTATGTAGTCTATCTGATTTTTGTATTGATCATCTGGTAATGTCCATGTCTATAGTCTCTTTTCTGGTTGTATGAAGCAGGTATGTGCAATGAATAGGTTTCTGGTCTCCCAAAAATCTGTCAGGCACTCTCCTGCTTTATTTCTAATGCCTAGCCCAAATCTGTATATGTTTTTTTTTACTCTTCTTTGCTGCCTACGGTACTTTAGTAGCCCTGTCACCTATGGTTAATTTGATGTTCTGTATTGGTGAATTTTCAATTTCTTCCTTGGTAGAATCTTTCAATCTTCCTTCCTTCATAGAATCTCTGAGTTTCTTCTTCTTCTGCTTCTTTGGTTGGTGCATATATTTGGATTATGATAATATTTTTAGGTTTATCCTGGAACCTAATTGACATGATTTTGTCTGACTTTGTGTTGTGTCCTTTGGCTGCCTTTGCTATATCTCTCTTTAGTACGAAAGCCACCCATTTCTTTGTGATTTTTATTTCCTGAGTAGAACACTGTGTAGTTGTCTGAGTCAAAATCACTCATTCCTGTCCATATTAACTTCCTCCCTCCTAGTATTACTATATTTATCCACTCTCATTCCTTTTTTCATTGTTTCTAGGTTTCCCTGGCTCATGCTTCTCACATTCCACTTTCCAATAATATGTGTAATGCAGCTTTGGATAAGCTTTGGGTGGTTGAACATGTCTGTTTGGCTCCCCATCTTTGAGTTTCTCTGTGTCCTTGATCAGCTCTCTGTTGTGATCTCCTAGTGTTGCTCCTTTCTTCTCTGTTTGTGTGCTGGTCCTTCCTTTTGTTTCATTTGGCCTGTCTCATCATAGGGTTTTCTTGGTGAAAGGGTCTCACAAGTAGGTTCACCTTTGCCTCCTTTGCACAGTGCTAACGTGTGTTAGCTCTAGTCTCACTGCTGTTCTCTCTGTGAGATCAGTATCACCCACCACTATTACTGCTGCCCAGTAGCTGTTTGTCCCTGTATTCCATTCACCCTCTTGTTTATGAGTGAGTTGTTTCCCCTCCCAGATCCTTCAGTTCACCCTCTCTTTATTCTTCTCAGATCCTTCAGTTGTCACCAATCCATCTGTCCTTTTGCCCTTGCACCTTGTTCTTTCTCCCCTCAATGATGACCCTCGCAAAGCTCACTTTCTGCATTCTCAGAGACTGAAATCAAATTATTGGGCAGCAGTGGCACAGCTCCCTCAGACCATGTAGATAGGGAGAGCAAACAACCCCCACAAGTATATAAAAGAAACAGTGAGAGAGTAAAGGATGACACCCCCATACCAAAGCTCACTTTCTGCTCTCTCTTCTCAATCCCTAAACAACTAACCCCCCCAATCCCAAACAATTGACTATCACTGCCTGAGAGGCTCTTTATTGCCTGTAGCCTTACTGAAATCTGGTTCCCAATCCTGGCTCATCCATCAAGCTCTCAGGTGATAACCTGGAATTCCAATTCCCTTGTTCAGCCTTTCTTATTTAAGCTTCTATCATGTTTAGCTTGACACTTTCTGGACAGGAGGTACCTCTAGGAAGAATAGCAATAGCAAGTACATTTCTATACTGCTTATCAGTGCACTTAAACACTCCCTAAGTGGTTTACAATGTATAAGCTAATTGCCCCCAACAAGCTGGGTATTTATTTTAGCGACCTTTGGAAAGATGCAAGGCTGAGTGGACCTTGGAGCCCATTGTGGCTATGAATGGATGCAGTACCAGCCTTTAACCACTGCACCACCAGGACTCCCTAGAACCAAAGCAGGGCTAGAAAGTAATGGCCTCCTGGGTAGCTGTTTTTCTTCAGGTCCTTCTGTTCTGTTCAGACTTACCAAATCATTTCTTTTAGCTATTGTGAGTAATATCCATGAAGGAGGTGAGAGGACACAATAGCTTCTCATTCCCTGATGTCTCTCCTTTGGGACCCTTAAGCTTGCCTAGCTCCATTGTTTTCCTTGAAGTTCTTCCTCTCTTAATGCTATAATTCTGTTTTGTCTGTCCTTGTCCTTCTACACAGGAGATCACTGGAGGAAGATGAATGTATGCACTGATCTGGATCTTATGAGCTGCCAGAAAGTCTGCATAACAGGAAAAACATACAAATGGCAAGAGCATGGGAAATGTTGTGCTTATAAACCACATCTTGTGAGCTGCATAAGAGTCCAAACAAGAAAGAAATTGTACACTTGCCAGGAGTGTAAGAAAGGTTTTGCTTGCCATTCAAACCTTGTTATTCATCAGAGAGTCCACAGAGGAGGGAAACCGTACACATGCCAGCAGTGTGGGAAATGTTTTGCTCAGACGTCAAACTTTCTGACTCATCAAAGAGTCCACACAGGAGAGAAACCATACAGGTGCCAGCTGTGTGGAAAATGTTTTGCTCAGAAGTCAGCCCTTCTGATTCATCACAGAGTCCACACAGGAGAGAAACCCTACAGATGCCAGCAGTGTGGGAAATGTTTTGCTCACAAGTCAGCCCTTCTGATTCATCACAGAGTCCACACAGGAGAGAAACCCTACAGATGCCACCAGTGTGGGAAATGTTTTGCTCACAAGTCAAAACTTGTGGTACATCAGAGAATCCACACAGGAGGGAGACCATACAAATGTCAAAAGTGTGAAAAAGGTTTTGCTCAGATGTCAAATCTTCTAACCCATCAGAAAATCCACACGAGAGGGAAACCATACAAGTGCCAGCAGTGTGGGAAATGTTTTGCTGACAAATCAGCCCTTCTGATTCATCAAAGAATCCATACAGGAGAGAAACCATACAAATGCCAGCTGTGTGGAAACTGTTTCGCTCACAAGTCAGCTCTTGTAACTCATGAGAGAAGCCACACAGGAGAGAAACCATACAAGTGCCAGCAGTGTGAGAAATGTTTTCCTAGCTGTTCAAATCTTTTGAGACATCAGAAAGTCCACACTGGAGAGAAACCATATAGATGCCAGCAATGTGGAAAATGTTTTGCTCAGAAGTCAGATCTTGTGAGTCATCAGAGAGTCCACACAGGAGAGAAACCATACAAGTGCCAAAAGTGTGAGAAATGTTTTGCTGTCAAGTCAGTCCTTTTGAGACATCAAAGAAGTCACACAGGAGAGAAACCATTCAGATGCCAGGACTGTGGGAAATGTTTTTCTCGGAATTTCCACCTTTTAAGGCATCAGAAACATCACATTAGAGAGAAAGCATAGAAACATACGATGTCTAATGGAGTGCATTAAGAAGTTCCAAAAGATAATCATCATGTATTTTGTAGACTATAGCACAGCCTTTGTCTGCATAGATCATGAACAGCTATGAAACGCCCTTAAAGACAAGGAAGTGCCATCACATCTTGTCCTGAAGAGGAACCTGTACTCAAGAGAAGAGGCTACTGTTAGAAGAGAACACAGAGAAACAGAATGGTTCCCAATTGGCAAAAGGCTCAGGCAATGCTGCATCCTTTTACCCTATCTGATCAACTTATATACAGAAAATATCATATGAAGAGCAGGCTTGAACAAAGAAGAAGAAGGAGTGAAAACCTATAGGAGGAAGGAAAATCAACACTGAGATATGTAGCCAACAACATACTACTAGCAGAAAACATCACAGACCTAGAACAACAACTAAGGAAGACCAAGGAAGAAAGTGCAAAAGCAGATTTACTGCTGAAAATAAAGAAAACAAAAAGAATGACCATGGAGGATCTACACAAACTCAGACTAGACAATGAGGAAAGAGAAACAGTAAAAGAGTTTTCATACCTTGGGTGAGATTTGATCAGAACCCCAAAATCAAGGAGGTGAGACTAAAAGTGTACCCCTCAAAAAAGGGGGTGGGAGCCTCTGTTACTTTTTGAATGATGAAAGGTATGCACCTAATACTACTGCCTCTGCCTCCTTTTGGCCTCCCTTGGGGGCCCCAGATTCTCTGCCCAAAAGCCAAGCAGACTGTATGCCTTTCACAGGGCTGTTTTTTTTTTTTAATTTATTTGTAAAGCACCATGGATACAACATTGTTCTGTATAAACTTATGGTAGTGCCCACTCTGTCAAAGGGCCATGAGAAGGAGGGGAGGCAAACTCCTTTTTCCTCTCAGCAACATTTGTGCGGTTTTAGGATTTTGTGTATAGGTATCCTGGGGTGAAAAGACCCCCAGTTTAGTCATGGTTTTAAAAATAAAACAGTATCACTAACCACACTGGCTTTTTTATTCATGTCACATCTTTAACATAAATAGACTATCCGATGGCCAAAATGGTGGGAGGGGGCCCCCTCTGTGTTTTAGTCTGAACTTTAAAGAGGCTCTGTAAAGTGCATCCTTCAGTGATATGACTGAACACTCTCAGCTGCCAGTACCAGATTCTTTGTCTATTTTTCTGTTGCATCTACACAGTAGAAATAATGCAGTTTGACTCTACTTTAATTGCCATGGTTCCATCTTACAGAATCCTGGGATTTGTGGTTTTATGAGGCACCAGTGCTCTTGAGCACAGAAGGCTAAAGACCTTCTGAAGCTACAAATCGTAGGATTTCATAGAATGGGACTACAGCACTTTATACAGTGTAGATGTACTACAAAGTCTAGACCAGGGTCGGCAACCTATGGCCCATGGGCCAGGTGCAACTCGCAGAGGCCTTCAGACCAGCCCTGTCCGGTCCTGCCACCGTGGCCGCGAAAGGCCTTTCGCGGCCACAGGAATCCTCTGGGGCACCATTTTGGAATCCAAAATGGCACCCCAGAGAACCCCCGTGGTGGCGCTGGGCCTCTTGGAGGCCTGGCACGGCCAAGGGAAGCCTCACGGGGGGTGGTGGTGGCCGGCATTTTGTTTTTCAAAATGGCGTCACGTGTGCTCGCGGGGGGGCAAGCGCACGTGCGCCGGCCCCCAGCGCTATTCCCCCCCCTTCCCAGCCCGTTGGCAAAAAAAGTTGTCGACCCCTGGTCTAGACCTTGTATAAAGTCACTGGGCAATGGCAAGCCCTCTCTGAAGAAACATGCAAAAACAACAACCCTGTGATGGTTTTGCCTTAGGGTTACCATAAATTGGAAACAACTTGAAAGCACGTAATAACAAAGATCAGAGAGCCTAAACCAGCTGATTGTAAAGAACTGAGGTGGCAGCCATTTTATGCTCTTCAATGTCAGCCACCATTTTGTGCTCTTGAGCTGTCATCTGGTCAGATATGTAGCCATTAAGGCTTTATCTGCTGTAAGGTCTGGACATGCTCAGTTGATCTTTATGGAAACTTTCAGAAGCTTCTCAGCAGAGATCATATAAGGCCTCTGTTGAACCAGTCCCTGAGACGGCATAGTGTTAGTGGACATCCTCCATTTTTATTATATATTTTAGCCATGTGGAGTTCCCTATGACCCCAGCCTGACCCTTGGGAGATGGCAGCTATAATCCCCTAGATGTAAGGTCAGGTAAGCAAGCCGAAATTGCTTAAGACCACTAGAAATTTCCTGGACCGGCAGGTTTTGGGAGTTGCCCTTGGGAATATCCCATTATGTTGGAAAA
>CM034703.1:331718297-331733755 GCA_020142125.1 Phrynosoma platyrhinos
CCAAACTCTATATTTTGACTGGAAAAAATGGGGGGTCGTCTTATATGCTGGAAAATACGGTAATAACAGTGAATAAAAACTAGGGCTGTAAATTAACAGAAAAAAAAGTACTTCTCACATTGTCATTCTTGCTGTAGCTTCACATCTCCCTCTCTCACCACTCATGAGGGCTTAGCAGAGACAGTGACTCCACAAGGAGGAGGAAAAGAAATAAAAGCTGAGACCTTCCTCCTCCTCTATTGTAGCTACTAATGCCAATCTCATCTGTACTTGCCACCCAAATCTCCTCCTGTTTGTACTTGGTGGTCAATATGCACTCCTTGCCCCTCTGCACCAGACAGGCTAGGCAATTCTGCATATCTGCACAGGCTCGACAGATTAAAGCCTTTCTGAAGACCTATGTGATGGAAGGCATCTCCCAATGCCAGATGATTATCTGTAGGTGATTACTGAAATGTGCTAAGGGTCAAAGGCATAAATAAAGCCTAAACTGGGGCACTGACCACAAGTAAAAAGGGTGGGAAAAGCATGTTACAGAGGAAAACATGGGGGGGGGAACCCTTTCTACCCTATGCTTAGGTCCTGAAGACAGAAAGATGTCACTCTTTAACCTGGGAGTCAGTGGACATTGTGGGTCAACATGGGGACAGAAAGGGGTAAGAAATGTCTTTTCACCCCATGTAGACTCCCCTCTTCAGAATGATATTTCTACATACATGGCCAGGTGAATTTGGGGAGTACCTCAATAGTAAAAATACTGACTTTCCATACCATATTTCATACACTTTGGATGAGTTACCAAAAAAAGAGAAAGCCCCAAATAATTAAAAGATTTATTGAATGGTCATATAGGTGTAAGGTACTTTAAAATTACATGCTTTGAAACAAAAATAGCATCAAGCTTATAATAGTTTTACAAAACTCAATCTATAGGTACTGTCTCTCCAAATAAGAAGTACTTCACACTTCCACTTTTTGTCCATTGTTGACATTCTGATGCCTCAATAGGGTTGAATCATGAGCAAACCATTTCCTATGCTTCAGGCATTTGTATGGTTTCTCTCCTATGTAGACTCTCAGAGGTGTCATGAGGAGAGACTTCTGAACAAAAAAATTCCCAAACTTCTGGCTTTGTATGGTTTCTCTCTTGTGTGAACTCTCTAATGAGTTACAAGGACTAACTTGTCAGCAAATATTTTCCACTGCTGGTATTTGTGTGGTTTTTCTCTTGTGTGGATTTTCTGATGAATAACAAGGTGTGACCTCTGAATAAAGCATTGTTCACACTGCTGGCATTTGTACGGTTTCTCTCCTGTGTGGACTCTCTCGTGTCTGTCAAGGTGTGATTTTTTAGCAAAACATTTTCCACACTGCTGGCATTTGTATGGCTTCTCTCCTGTATGTACTCTCTGATGAGCCACAAGGACTGAATTGTGAGCAAAACATTTTCCACATTGCTGGCATTGGTATGGTTTCTCTCCTGTGTGGACTCTCTGGTGTCCATCAAGGTGTGACTTTTTAGCAAAACATTTTCCACACTGCTGGCATTTGTAAGGTTTCTCGCCTGTGTGGACTCTCTGATGAATAATAAGGTGTGACTTCTGAATAAAACATTTCCCACACTGCTGGCATTTGTATGGTTTCTCTCCTGTATGGACTCTCTGATGACTCACAAGATCTGACTTGTGAGCATAACATTTCACACAATCTTGGCATTTATAGGGTTTCTCTCTTGTATGGACTCTCTGATGAATAACAAGCTGTGAACTCTGAGTAAAACATTGTCCACACTGCTGACATTTGTATGGTTTCTCTCCTGTGTGGACTCTCTGATGTCTCAAAAGGATTGACCTGTCAGCAAAATGTTTCCCACATTGCTGGCATTTGTGTGGTTTCTCTCCTGTGTGAATTTTTTGGTGTCTATCAAGGTGTGACTTTTTAGCAAAACATTTTCCACACTTCTGGCATTTGTATGGTTTCTCTCCTGTATGGGCTCTGTGATGAGCCACAAGGACTGACTTGTAAGCATAACATTTCCCACATTCTTGGCATTTGTAAGGTTTCTCTCCTGTGTGAACTATCTGATGAATAACAAGCTGTGACCTCTGAGTAAAACATTGCGCACACTGATGGCATTTGTATGGTTTCTCTCCTGTGTGTACTCTCTGATGTTTCAAAAGAACTGACTTGTCAGCAAAACATTTCCCACACTGCTGACATCTGTATGGTTTCTCTCCTGTGTGGACTCTCTGGTGTCCATCAAGATGTGACTTTGTAGCAAAACCTTTCCCACACTGCTGACATTTGTATGGTTTCTCTCCTGTGTGAACACGCTGATGAGCCACAAGGGGTGACCTCTGAGCAAAACGTTTCCCACACTGCTGGCACATATATGGTTTCTCTCCTGTATGGACTCTCTGATGAATAACATGGTGTGACTTCTCAGTAAAACATTTCCCACACTGTTGGCATTTGTATGGTTTCTCTCCTGTGTGGACTCTCCTGTGTCCATCAAGGTGTGATTTTTTAGCAAAATACTTCCCACAGTACTGGCATTTGTATGGTTTCTTTCCTGTGTGGACTCTCTGATGAGCCACAAGGACTGACTTTTTAGCAAAATATTTCCCACACAGCTGGCATTTGTATGATTTCTCTCCTATGTAGATGCTGTCATGATTCAAAATGTCTCCTATGAAGAAGGACAAGGGTAGACAAGGGTAAATCTCAGTGAATAATTTATTTATTTATTTATTAAATCTCAATGTTCAGAGAGGAAGGGCCTATGAAAACAACATTCAAGTTAAACTACATGAAAAAGGAAAGGAAACATTAGAGAAAGAGGAGCTTCTGTGTTCCCTTTCCTCCCTTCATAGATATTAGCCACAATTGCTACATGGAACCCCCTTAATAGTCTGAAAACATATAAATGCCACTTGTTCACATCAGTTCACCCAAACCAGCTATTAAAATTTGTCAGATTCACAGCTGCCTCACAATACATGAGGTACCTTCATGTGTGTGTGTGTGCAAGAAAGAGTAAAACAAGATGGAAGACAAAAGGAAAGGAGATGAGAATGAGATACTGAAGTTGAGATGCTAAAGTGTTACAGATGGGCATAAGGGCAGGTAGGAAAGCTAGAGAGGGGAGGAAGAAGAAGAGAGTGAGGCAGCATGTGAGAGCAAGGAGGATAGGAACAAAGCAAAGCAAAGTTGGAGGCGTGACCCAATCTATATGTAGGAAAAGCTTGTAATTGAATAAGTGTGTTAAAAGGGGAAAAGGTGTGGGATAAGTATGCAGGCAAATGGTGTGGTGGTTAAGGGAGGGAGGGAGGGAAGCTGAGGCTCACAACACTGAGCAAACTGTGCAGTTATTCTTGGGATGGGGAGACCACACATCTCTGCACGTCCCAGTCAGGAGATTTGCTTGTGTTTGCACACATGCTCATCTTCATCATGGTTTGCATGTGCACAAACATGTAAACATTTGGGCCAAAAAAAATCAAACCCAGTTGTTAATTATTTTGAATGATGCCACAGGACTCAAGGAACAAACGCTGCCTGGGATGTCCTTGATTTCTGGCCCTATTGAAACAGGTAAGAGAACTATTTAAGTAAACCACTTTGAGTCCCATTTGGAGAGAAAGGCAGGATAATATATAAATAGGAAAGGCTGAACAAGAGGACTGGACTGAAGAAGTCACCTGAGAATTTTATGGCTTAGCTTAGACTGGGATCTCAGTTGCAGGGTGATTAAAGCTCTAGATACCCTCTAAGGGGGGGATATAGACAGCCCAAAAGGGGTGGCTTAGAGCTGCCCCTTTTAGGCTGGATTGGGGCTAGGGCAAACAGATGCCCGGTCCCAATCCAGCTAGATTCTGCTCCTTTGGGGCGGAAAAAAGCTGCCCCTTCTCCCATAGAGCCGTTTTTTTGCCTGCTGGGGCTAGTGGCATATAAATGGCATGCCCCCAAGTGGGAGAGAAGCTGGCCAGCGTGTAATTGCTGGTCTGGATTCTCTCCCACTTGGGGGCGTGACGCGTCTAAACGCCACTCTCCTAAGCCAGCAGGAAGCTGGACAAAACAGGCTGGGATGGGTAACTGCTGGAGATTAGGGGGCCACACTGGACCTCCAGGAGATCTCTGGGGACATCCCCCTTTCTACAACCTGAAAAAAAATGAAAAATATTTTCAATTTTTTTATTAATTTTTTTTTTTTACTAGAACACATGAAGTTTTACTAGAATTATTTTTTTTACTAGAACACATGAAGTTTGGAGAAAACTTTTTTTAAAAAATGTATTAAAGCCATTTATAAAGAATAGAACACACAAATAATTATAAACGGGTGTAACAGACAAAGTAAGGATTGCTAAAGGAATCAACAAGGCTGCCCACTATTTCCACTGTTATTTATTTTGATACTAGAGGTCCTTTTAAGAGCTAATAGGAATAAACAAAAATTCAAGGAGTTAAGTTGGGTAGCTACAAATATAAAACAAAAGCGTTAGCGGACAATGTAGTAGTGTTTTTGAAAGACCCATTTTCATAAGTTGAACTATTTAACATGATTCTTAGAGATTTTTATAATGTTACAGGATTTAGGATTAATAAAAATAAGACAAAGATGATAACAAAGCATATCCTGGTCAGAGAAAAAGAGCAGTTAAGAGAAAAATTTGGAATGGAAGTGGTCAATAAAGTTATATATCTAGGTATTGATATATCATCTAGTTTTTGTTGTTGTTGTTAACTTCCCTCTTGTCGATCTCGAACCACAGCAACCCTGTGGATGAGACATCTCCAAGACTCCCTGCCCTCCACTGCTCTGTTTAGGTCCAGTAAACTCATACCCATGTTCTCCTTAATAGAGTTCATCCATCCACCACGTGGCCTTCTTCTCTTTCTATTTCCCTCCACCTTTCCTAGCATTATTGTTTTACTCCAGTCAGTCATCCCTTCTCATGATGTGCCCTCAGTTTTGCCATCTTGGTTTCCAAGGAGATCTCTGGCTTGATCTGCTCTAGGACCCATCTGTTTCTCTTTTTGGCCATCCACTCTTCTCCAGCATCATATCTCAAATGCATTGATTTTCTTCCTATCCGCTTTCTTCACTGTCCAGCTCTCACATTCATACATGATAATAGGGAATACAATGGCTTATATGATTCTGCCCTTTGTGTTTAGTTGTATACCTTTGCATTTTAGAATCTTTTCTAGTTCTTTCATAGCTGCTCTCTCCTTTCTTAACTTTCTTCTGATTTCCTGGCTGCAGACCCCATTTCAGAACTCTTTTACCGCTTCTATTTCTTTATTATCTAGGTTGAATTTGTCAATTCTCCATTATAAATGTTTTTGTTTTCTGTATGTTCAACAGTAGGCTTGCCTTTGCACTTTCTTCCTTGATCTTTCTTAGTAGTTGTTCCAGGTCTGGGAAGTTTTCTACTAGTATTATGGTGTGTCATCTGCATATCTTAGATTGTTGATATTCCTTCCTCCAATTTTCACTCCTCCTCCTTCTTTGTTTAAGCCCGCTTTTCTTACAATATGTTCTGCATATAGGTTGAACAGATAGGGTGATAAGATGCAGTCTTGCCTGACCACTTTGCCAATTGGGAACCATTCTATTTCTCTGTGTTCTGTTCTGACAGCAACCTCTTGTCCTGAGTACAGATTCCTGATCAAGACTATCAGATGTATTGGCACTCCCATGTCTGGGATTTCTTTCTCCATCTATGGTTGGTGTTGATATTTCAGAATTTTGAGCACAATTTTGCTTGCATAGAGGTTAGTGCTATGGTCTTATAGTTGCTGCAGTTCTTTTTGTCTCCTTTTTTGTGGATGGGGATGTATAGTGATTGCTTCCAATCTGTTGGCCATTGTTTTGTTTTCCATATATGTTGACATATTTTGGTTAGCACTAGAGTTGACTTTGTCAATGTGGAATGCAGCAGTTTGATTGGAATATCATCTGTTCCTGGTGATTTGTTTTTTTTGTTTTGTTTGTTTTTGCCATTTCTCTTATTGCAGCTTCCACCTCACTTTTTAGAATTTGAGGTTCATCTTCATATGGCTCTTCATCCCATGTATCCTTCATTTTGTCATCTCTTTGAATTATATTATTTTTATTGTCATAGAGTGTCCTGGTCCTTGGTTTGAACTTTCCTTTGATTTCCCAAATCTTCTTGAATAGATCTCTTGTTCTTCCCTTTGTAGTAGCTTTCTTTATCTTTTTGCACTAGCCACTGTACTGTAGCATTCATGGTTCTTAGTTTGTTCCTATCCCCTTTTTGTTTTACTTTCTTTCTTTCCTTTATTGCTTGTAGTGTTTTGTCATCAATGGTTTCTTCTCCCTCTCTCTGTCTCTTTTTTTGACTCTTGAAAGTGTCTGTCTGCATTCTTACTTTATTATGTTCCTGGCTTCAGACCACAGTTCTGGTTCTCCTCTATTATGCTAAGTAGCACAAATCTGTTCCTTTTATTATTAATAAATTCTGTTGAGATATTGTTTAGATCATATTTTGGTATGATGTCTGGTTTTGTTTTCTTATTTTTACTTTTATTTTTTATATGAATAATTCATGATCTGTACCACAGTTAGTGCCTGCTTCACCATCTCATACTTCCAATTATATAAGCCATTTGGTTCTTGTGTTGACCATCTGGTAATGTCCATGTGTACAGCCTTCTTTCTAGTTGTATGAAAAATGTGTTAGCAATGAATAGGTTGTTGGCTTCACAAAAATTTATCAGACGCTCACTCGCCTGCTTCATTTCTTTTAATAATCCGAATCTGCCTACTGTTTTTGATTCTTCTTTGCTTCCAACCTTTGTGTTCCAATCTCCAATAATCAGCTTGACATCATTGATGTGCTGTCAATTTCTTCTTGTACTCCTTCATAGAATCTATCAATTTCTTCCTGTTTTTCTTCTGTGGTTGGTGTGTATACTAGAATTATGGTGATATTCACATGTTTTCTATGGAGCCTTAGTGAAATGATCTGGTCTGATTTTGCATTGTATCCTCTGACTGCTTTTGCCACATCTGTTCTTAGTATGAAAGCCATTCTCTTCAATTTTTTTCATTCCCTGCGTAGAACACGGTGTAGTTGTCTGATTCAAAGTGGCCCATTCCTGTACATTTTAATTCACTCACTCCCAGTATGTTCATGTGTTCCATTTCCATTTTTATTACATCTAGTTTCCCCTGGCTCATGCCTCTCACATTCCATGTCCCTATTTTATGTGTGGTGCTGCTTTGGATAGCATTTGCCTCACCATCTTTCTTATGTCTTTGGCTATTCTTACAAATGTGATTTCCCTTTGTTTATTCCTATCTCTGTGTTAATTTTCTGATCCTGCCTTACCTGAGATGTCTCAACATGGGGTTTTCTAGGTGAGGGGGTTATGCAAAGAGGGTCACCTACACCTCTCAGTGCACAGTGCTAACAAGCATTATCTATGGTGTTACTGCTATTTTCTCTTTAGTGACACCCACCACTACTGCTGCTACCCAGTAGCTGTTTGCCTCCTTATATGGTTCCTCCTACTGTTGTTCATTTGCTTCCCTACTTATTTCTCCTTGGGTTTCTCTGCTCCCCTCATATCCTCCCCCTTTTTGTTCCTCGGCTGTCTTCCAGCCTCTCTCCATTATTCTTATACGATATTTCGCAGCTGTAGCTTCAGGGCTACAGGTGGACTCTAGCCCTCTTTTCCCACTTCTCTCTGTTGATTACCAATGGGTGGGATATAAATAAATTTTATTATTATTATTATTATTTCTCCAGTGCACCTTCAGGTGGGGAGAGGGCTGGGGTGGAGTCTGGTCCTGTTTCCTACCTCTCTGTTGTTTCTCCAATGCTCCTTCAGGTGGGGAGGGGGCTGGGGTGGAGTCTGGTCTTGTTTCCCACCTCTCTCTGTTATTTCTCCGATGCTTCTTCAGGTGGGGAGGGGCCTGGTAATAACCAACTATTACAATAACCAACTATATTATAATAACCAGCTATCTGTTAATAACTAACGTATCTGTTCTCTGAAGCAACCCTGATGTTAATAACTAACGTATCTGTTCTCTGAAGCAACCCATTCAAGAAGATATGTGTTTTGTGTTATTGATATATTACATTAAAAAAGAAAAAAGGGAAATACAAGAAAAATGTTTTGCTCCTAAATATCCCCCAACATCCCTTAAGGCAGCGATTCTCAAATAGTGGGGCGGGCCCCCCAGGGGGCACACGAGGCTCCATAAAGGCTGGAGAGAGGGAGATTGTCCCAGCGCAGCCCCAGTAGCTCTATCCTGATTGGCCAAACCCGCCCATGTGATTGCGCGGGGGGGGCGCGAAATGTTTTCTTCTTTCCTGGGGGGGGCGTGACAGAAAATAATGGAGAAACACTGCCTTAAGGGATGTGGCAGCAGTTTTGCCACTTTTGGGCCTTCTCTCAGCTATTTTAAGACCAGGGGAGGCCTTTTTCCCAAGTGGAAGGTGGAGGTCTGTCCTGGGAAAGAAGGGCCAGAATCTTTGGGGAAATGGTCTAGGATGTGATGAGGGGAATTTGGGGGCAAAAAATATTAAATGCCATGATTTCTTCCTACGGAATACTAGGACTGGCAGTTTAGGGAAGGGTATTTAGAATACCCAGAGTGGTCTAGTGCCACACTAAACTACAAATCCCAAGATTCCACAGGATGTTGCCATGATAATTAAAGTGGAACCATAGTGCTATGGCTGTGGATTATGAAGGAGCCTCAGTTTCTGTACGAAGGGCACTGGGTTCAAGTTCCTTACCCAGGGAGGACACATTCTCATAGTTCTCCATCATGACATCTGTGTACAAAGATCTTTGGTTCTCATCCAGCAAGTCCCACTCCTCCTCAGTAAAATACACAGCCACATCCTCAAAGGTCACCTGAAAAAGAAAATAGCCATCATCCAGAAAGTGACTTATCATGAGTGAAGGAAAACACATGATGCATCCTTAATATTATTTAGTAGCTTCAGAATAAAGACAGGAGATGTGTCTGAATACTCCTCCATCTCTTTTCATTAATTCCTGTATCTTGAAGAAATAAAATTCATCAGGTGAAGGCAAGGTTTCGACATGGATTTCCAATTAAATAGATTTCTCATGTGAAAGAAGATTCTACTTAGGGAGCTCTTTCACATGGGTCTTCCCAATCTGCATTGGGTCTAGGGCAGCTTCACCCAGTTGGAAGACACTTTAGATTTCCAGCCTGTACAGTAAAGATCTTTTAGCATATGAGGCAGACAACACCACAAGGGGCTCTTCCTATCCTTGGCCATAAACATATGAGAACCACAAATTAAATCATTAGCAAGTGTTTCTTTTAATGATAGTTCAAAACCTGCTGCCTTGCTGCAACATAAAAGGTGGACTAATCCTGGCTCAAAGACAAGGATTCAGTTCTTAGGAGGGTGAACTGAAGAACAATTCTTGGGAGGGTGAACTGTCCTGGGCATCAACCCCTGTTGCAAACCAATCCCACTGCAAAGCAAGGAAGGAGTGAACATTCACTCTTCCAAGATCATCTTTCCTCTGGTTTGTTCCATGAAGGATGAATTCAGTATAGACTCTTCTCTCTCTCTACATTTGGAGACCATCTTGGACCTACCAACACCTGCAGAAAGAACTAATGGAGGTGTTTTACGTATGCACATATTGATATGGTTTTCCATGGACCACCAAAAAGACAATTACATGAATCAGAGAGCAAAGAGCAAATCAAGCCTGAACTTTCCCTAGGAAACAGAATGAGGCTATCGTGCTTTGGACAGATTCTGAGATGACTCATTGGAAAAGACAATGGTGGTCAGCTAAATGGTGGAAGCTAAAGTGCTGAGCTTGCAAGACCTGGTTGAGCCTCTTCAAAGTGTCTCATTTGGGTTTCTTCCTTCTCCATCAGAACCCCCCTCTTTGTTTAAAAACTCTTTCATTGGGATTACCCACAAAGTTTAGCCCTAAATCAGGGATGGGAAACCTGTGGTCTTACAGGTGTTGCTGGACTGCAACTCTCAGCACCTCTCATTTATTTATTATGCTGTGCCATGGGTTGATGGGAGCTGCAGTCCATTAGCATTCAGAGGTCCACAAGATGTGCAGGCCAGCCCAATGAAAAGAAATTATGAATGAAGGAAATAAAGGTAGTGTCAGGATTCTATGCTTTTCATCATAGGAATCTGACCACCAAGTGGTGATGCATGTAGTGTAGGGAAATCAAAGGGAATGGCAGATGGGCATTGGAGATAGTAGATGGGACTTTGGGGCAGGTTTATGACTGGGATAAGAGTTTGCTTTCCGATCTCAGAAGATGAAAGGAGATGGACCTGGAAAAACTAAATTTCAAAGATCCTTTGATATGGACAACCAGACTGCTAGGGAGGGGAAAAGGGGATTGGTCAGAGGGCTTTAAAGTACTGATCCAGTGGGAAATACTCAGAGTTGTTTCTAAAAAGGATTGCTGTGGAAAGTGTCTGGATTCTGGAATAAAGCTGTAGTGAATTTATGCTCAAAAATGTTTTCCTGATTCTTCAAGTTTCTTGCTACCAAGCATGACAGGTAGAGCCCTCTCTCTCTAGGTTTCAGAAGCAGCCTTGGATGAGACCCACCATTCTCTAAGGGTTAAAGCAGGGGTAGGCAACCTAAGGCCCAGGGGCCGGATGCGGCCCCCCAAGGCCTTTGGACCAGCCCCAGGGTGGTCCTGCCACCGCTGCTGCCGCCCACCGCCCCCCACCATGATGATATTGATTATTGTTGTTATTACTTGTTCTTGGGGTTTTCTTGGCAAAATCTCCACAGGGGTTTTGCCATGGCTTTTCTGGGGCTGAGAGAGTGTGCATGCATATTTTTATTTTATTTTTTATTTTTTAATATATATATATATATATATATATATATATATATATATATATATATATATTTGGTGGTTCAAACCCCCCCCATTGTCTGAGGGACAGCAACCCGGCCCCTGGCTCAAAAAGGTTGCCTACCCCTGGGTTAAAGGAACAGAGCCCTGTTTCTCAGAGGGTCCTGTGAGGCTTCCATCTCTTTATTCCACCACTTTCCTCACCAGATGTAAGAGTCTGCCTAAATCTCTGCCACCACCACATGTGATGATTTCCAGTAATGCCACTGCTACCACTAAGATGGAAAGCTTTCCCTTATCCCCACCTCTGTCATGCAATGACCTCCTCCTCTCCCACTGGTGTGACCATCAATGCTAGGGACCTACTTCATGCCCTCAAGGTTCCTGTGTGGGATATTTTGCCATATGCAAAACCCCTCAAAGATCCCACCAATCAATTCTCACCCTCAATATTACATTCACTCCTGCCAGGTCCTTGCCTGATTGCCTCTATTACACTCTATTTACACCATTAAATGATCTTGATATCTGATATGAAAAACACACATCTTCCACCTAAAATCCACATTACAGTGGGTCCTTGGTATCCGCTGAGGTTTGGTTCCAGGCACCCTTCCCACCCCACGTGGATACCAAAATCTGTATATATTTCATTAAATACAATGGCATAGTAAAATCTGTCCCTGTTATAAAATGGCAAAATCAAGGTTTGCTTTTTGGGAATTTATCTTTTTTGGGAATATTTTCAATCCATGGATGCTTGAATTCATGCATATGAGTTAAAAGAAGAACCAGTGCTTTTCTTGCAAGGTCCTATAACCCACTACTCAATAATAGTGAGTGAGGGTCCCCCGGAGAGGAGCGAGTGGGCCTCCCATTCATGGCTGCATTAGCATTTCCCCTCCAGACAAACACTAAAGTAATTCAAAACATAGTTTTTTGTGGGTTTTTTGGACTGTGTGGCCATGTTCTAGAAGAATGTCTTTCTGACAGATGCTGGCAAAATGTCAGAAAGAAACTCTTCTAGAACATGGCCACACAGCCTGAAAAAACCCACAAAAAACTATAGATGCCGTCCATGAAAGCCTACGACTTCACATTGGTAATTCAAAACAGCTATTGTCTTTATAAAAATACACTTAACAAAACAATTTATGTCTTAACATAAATATAAAATTCAATAAGTTTTGATACAACATTACAATAGAAACTTATTGAATTTTATATTTATATTAAAACATAATTGTTTTAAGTGTATTTTTATATAATTTAATTAACATAAGCACAACATTCAAAGAACAAATTCAAGATGAGACTTACCATTCTCCTTACAGTGTCGGTGTCCTTTATGGTCTTCTTGAATGGTGTCTGTAATTGCGAAAAACAGATCTGTTCTCTGAAGCACCCTAACATCTCTGCTGACAGCTTTCTTAGGCAAGACAGTTTTCTCATAAAAGAGAATTAAACATATTTACAGTAGTATTTAAGAATTAACAAATTTGAAAAGAGTGTTACAACAGCACTGTCTCCATGTTTTAAGATCTTGTTTTAATCTCTAATAGGAGTAACACCATGTTACCTTCTCAGTGATCCATATAAAGATCTTATTCCACATAAAGATATTATTTACAGATCCCTGCAATATCTAAAAACAGATTGGTCTGTTCCCCTCAAGAGGAGCCCTGAAATCTCTGCTGACAGCTCTGGTGCTGGACTCCTTTGGAGGAAAGCAGTCCTCTGAGCATGCACAGCAATACCAAGAGACGAAGAGGAAAGGAGAGGGGGCAACTGAAGTCCAAAACTCACTACAGAAATAATCTAGTTTGAGACCGCTTTAACTGCCCTGGCTCAGTGCTAGGGAATCCTGGGATTTGTAGTTTATTATGGCACCAGAGCTCTCTGACAGAGAAGGCTAAACATCTCACAAAATTTCCCAGAATTCCCTAGTATTGAGCCAGTGCAGTTAAAGCGGTCTCAAAACAGATTATTTCTGCAGTGTGTTTTGAATCTGAGATGCCATCTGTTGGAAGCACCCAGGCAAGGATTTGATGGCTTACTCCAGTTCCAGATACATGGAAATTGAACAGCCCCCCTCCAACACATTGAACAGCAAAGCTCCCCCTGCCACTCCTCAGCAGAATTTTTTTCCCAGGAGAGGGGGAGGCCTGGAGCTTGGCTGCAAAATAGGTCTAGTAGACTAGAGAGAAAGAGAGAGAGAGAATAATAGAGCTGGAAGAGACCACAAGAGCCATCCAGTACAACCCCCTGCCATTCAGGAACTCACAATCAAAGCATCCCTGACAGATGGCCATCCAGTCTCTGCTTAAAGACCTCCAAGGAAGGAGACTCCACTACTCTATGAGGGAGTGTATTCCACTGTCGAACAGCCCTTACTGTCAGGAAGTTCCTCCTAATGTTGAGCTGGAATCTCTTTTCCTGCACCTTGCATCCATTGTTCTGGGCCCTATTTTCTGGAGCAGCAGAAAACAAGCTTGCTCTATCCTCAATATCCCTTCAAATACTCAAACAGGGCTGTCATATCACCTCTTAACCATCTCTTCTCCAGGCTAAACACCTCCCTAAGTTGCTCTTCATAGGGCATGGTTTCCAGAATTTTCACCATTCTGGTGGCCCTCCTCTAGACATGCTCCAGCTTTTCTGCATCCTTTTTGAATTGTGGTGCCCAGAACTGGACACAGTATTCCAGGTGGGGCCTGACCAAAGCAGAATAGACTGGTGCCATTTCTTGTCTTGATCTATGTACACACATGCAAAAGCAAAGCAGCTTCATTTATATACCTCTACATACATGCAGAGTCAGATCTCCTCATTGCAGATTTGACACTTGCAGATTTGATTATTCACAGATTTGATTAGAATCATAGAATCCTAGAGTTGGAAGAGACCCCAAGGGCCATCCAGTCCAACCCCATTCTGCCATGCAGGATCTCTCAATCAAAGCATCCCCAATAGATGGCCATCCAGCCTCTGTTTAAAAGCTTCCAAAGGAGGAGACCCCACCACACTCCGAGGGAGATGTTCCACTTTAATATTTTATTTCTAGGAATCTCTAGGTCCTCCAGCATGACTGGAAGGAGGACCTAGAGATTCCTAGAGTAAACACTTCTTTAAGCATTTGTACATCTTCCAGTGCAATTCTATGGTCAACTATCAGCAGATGTTGACCATAGAGTTGCCCTGGTGGTCCTAGAGATTCCTAGAGAGGTGATCACAAGTAAAAAAATTAGTGTGTTTTTTTTCATTTGTAGTTTTTCCACTTTCATGGGAGTCCTACACCTCTAACCTCAGAGAATGTGAACGGTCCACTGTATATGTATGTGCAGTGTGTGTGTTTGTATGTGTGTGTATATATATATATATATATATATGTGTGTGTGTATACACACACACACACACACACACACACATGTACATACATACATATATCTATACACATATACACACACACATAAATATATATACGGTATGTATATATGTGTATGTGTATGTATACATATATATGTATTTATGTGTGTGTATATATGTCTGTACATATACATGTATATATATGTATATGTATGTTTATGTATGTGTGTGTATATATATATATATATATACACACACACACACACACACACACATGTACATACATACATGTATCTATACACATATACACACACATAAATATATATACGGTATGTATGTATGTGTATGTATACATATATATATGTATTTATGTGTGTGTATATATGTCTGTATATATACATGTATATATATGTACATGTATGTTTACGTATGTGTGTGTGTGTGTGTGTGTGTGTGTATGTATATATATATATATATATATATATATATATACACACACATACCTACACTTCTTGTTGTCTTCAAGTTGTTTCAGACTTATGGCAACCCTATCGTGGGATTTTCTTGGCAAGTTTCTTCAGCAGAGGGTTACCATTGCCACCCTCTGAGGCTGAGAGAGTGTGACTTGCCCAAGGTCACACACATATATGAAGAATTTAGCCAGGGGGGAAAAAGCAGCATGAAATGTGTGTGGGGAAGGGGAAACCTAGTTTAAACCCAGGTACACCTTTCCATTTTGGGGTGGAAATAAAGTTCAGACTTGGCCGCCCCTCCTCCTTCCTTTTAGGGGCTGCTAAAGAAAAAGGGTTTCAAGGGAAAGGGCAGCCTTGGAGCCTCCTTCCTCCACCTCAGGGAGAATCTATTTATTTAACCCTTTTGTCTGCCCTCCTCCTCCTCCTCCTCCTTCCCTTTTACCTGGGACCCTCTTTCAGGAGCGAATAAGAGGTTAGTAGAAATAAAAAGGTAGGCAGAGAGATTGAGAGAGGGCCTCCTACCTCTCCTTCTCCTTCTCCTTCTCCTTCTCCTTCTGGGGCCTCCGAGCAGCGAGTTCCGCTTCCTAGAGAGGCAGCGAGAGTGTTAGGCGGCGGGAGGAGGAGGAGAAGAGCGAGGCGCCCTCTGACCTCACTTCCGGCGAAGGGGGCGGGAAAGGGAAAGGAAAAAGGGGTGAGGGTGCCTCTGCATTTCCTTGGAGGGGGAAGATAGGTTCAGTGGGAAG
>CM034703.1:331822719-331835830 GCA_020142125.1 Phrynosoma platyrhinos
ACTGGATGGCCCTTGTGGTCTCTTCCAACTCTATGATTCTATGGTCTCTGGTGCTACTGAATTGCCTTTGAGAGAAAACTAAGAAGAGAAATCCATTTTGTGGATCCCTACAGTTTCTCAGCTTCTCCGCATCATATGTCACCTCAAGGGCATTGGTGATGTTGAAAGGTGCTACATAAATGTTTTAAATAAATAAATAAATAAACAATGGGATCAATGTACATTCTATCAGGGAAGAGATGGCTGATGGGAAAGGTTTTACCCTTTTGACTCACTTGGCTTCATTAAAGACTCCTGCTTTTGGGGAATGATGAATGGAATACTCACAAACAAATGGTTTTCCACCTTCCCAGTTTGCTTCCTTTCCAGATATATTTGCTTCTATTTCCAGAGCTGAGAAAACAGGCAAAATATGGAAATGGAAGCAAAGAGACTCCAGAATCCTCAAGAGATTCATGGATAAGGCAAAAGCCCCTACCCAGGTTAACTCCATCCCCCTCAGACACTCAAGGGGGAAATTGTATTGGCTTCTCCTCCCACTTTTGGGTGTCTTGCCCCTCTGCCATCATCCTTCCTCTTTGTGCCTCATTTCCTTTCTCCTGCCACCTCCACCTTCCCTTCCTCACCGCAGAAATTGAAAGGGACACCTCTGTTTCCCTTTCAGAAATGAAGAGAGTGTGCAGCTTTCATCTATCCCCACATTAACATTACCTGTCTCTCCAGGGAGCTGAGCTCACTGTTCAACAGCAGATTCAATGCTTGCAGATTCAATGCTGTGGCTTCCTTGATTGTGTAAAACATTAGCTAGCTATATTAAACTAAGGCAGAGGGGCTAGTGCAACAGGAGCTTGTTGTAGAAAGAGGAGAAATGACTGGCTGCTCTTGTAAGGTAAAAGAGAAAAACCCTACATGTATTGTTTCAGAAATTCCATCTTAAGATAGGAGAAGCGTTAGACAAAAGAAGTTGACTTAAACTTGGTTAGAAGAGCCGCAAAAGGGGCTCTCAACACTTTCTCCAAGCGTTGATGCCTCAACAGATTGAGAATATCCCTCTGGAATGAGTCTATCCATCTAGAATGCAGTCTTCCTTTTTTCCTACTGCCTTGTACCTTACCAAACATTGTCTTTTCCAATGAGCAGTGTCTTCTCATGGTATTGCAAAAGTATGATAGTTTCAGATTAGTCATCTTGGCTTCTAGGGATAAGCTTCTAGATTTGATTTGCTCTAGTACCCATTTTAAAAATCTTTTTTTAGCAGTGAATGGGCCTGGGGAGGATCTTTCTAGGACAAAATGGACTCATTCCTCTTCATTCTAAAAAAAAATGTCAGATCTTACCTCTGAGACATTTGTTTCCAGTGGATAAATATTTAACATCCTGAATCATGGGTTGTTCCTTCCCAATTGCTCCCCATTTGGCAGGACAAACTCTAAGAAGAGAGACATCCCCCTGGTCATGTGAGGGACAGCCCTCTTTGTCTTCAGTCGCTTCCAGAGCTCCAGTATAAGTGTGGAATGAGAAGAACTCGGATAACAAGGAAAAACAGAATAACAAGGAAAGAAACTAACGGTTCGCTATCAGTAAAGGACTGGGGAAGCTGAGTTACCATCGCGCCTCCATTACTAACATTATGTTGACAAAGGAGGCTGATCTTGAACTCTTGTGGATTACAATTTTATTTTCCAGGGTGTTAACCCTTTTAAACATAAACTAAAATATGCAAGTATGAAAGTTAAACTTATTAACAGTTCACTTTCATTAGCAGAACAGCAAAAACATGGCTCAAACTATTATTTAATATGCCTTCCTAAAGAATAAACATCAACTCAAAAAGACAGACATGTCTTTGTGGTTTAAAAACAAAAATAATGGCTTTAATAAATACATTAAAAAACCTAAAACCTAATCTAACTGGAAATGACATAGCAGGAAGAGAGATATTAACCTCTCTCAGAGCAGGGCTTTAACAGACTGCATACTAGCATTTACTGACTGCTTACTGGCAGATTGGAATGTTCAGAGAGCCAGTTAAACTGCCACTTAAGATTGACAGTTAGAATGAGAGAGGGGGATGGGTGAAGTCCTGCCTACTAAAGAGGAACAGGAGAATATAAAACATAAATTTTTCCAACAATCCCCTTCTCATTTTCCTAGACCAACATCAAGGATCTTCATTCCTTCACATAGCCTCTGGAAACGATCTTTTGGTAGAGGTTTAGTGAGAATATCTGCACTCATCACTTCTGTGTTGCAGTATTCCAGCTGGACAAGTCTACTTTTGCACATCACTTGCACTTTGTGAAAAGTGGTATCGAGGTCCTCCTTGAGTGGCTTTTCACTTTGTGAAATCTTGATGCAGCTTAATTATCTTGCATCAGAATGGTTGGTTTGAGTTCTTTAATCCCAAAGTCCATAAGTAAGTTGTACAGCCATTTGATTTCATCACATGTTGCTTTTGCTGAAAAACACTCAGCACCTATAGAAGAAGCTGTGATTGTACATTGCTTCTTACTTGTCCAACTTACAGCTTCTCCACCATAGAAGATCAGGTTTGTGGTTGATTTTCTGTCTGCCAGATTTGCAGCCCAGTCTCCATCTGCATAGGCGATCAGCTGTGGTTTGTGACATGCTGACAGCATTAATTTGTAAACTGCTGTTCCTTTCAAATATCTGGCAACTCTCTTAACTGCAATGAAATCTCTTTCTGTAGGACAGTTGAACATTCTGAATAGGATGCCAACAGCATTTGCTATGTCAGGTCTGGTGAAGTTGGCAATGTATAAGAGTTTTCCAACTGCAGTCCTATACTTGTCTCCATTTTTCAGAGGTTCGGATTTCTTAATGTTCTTTAAGAATCCTACTTCCATTGGAGTTGGCACAGCATTTGCATCTTTTAGACCAAGACAGTCTAGAGAAGATCCATTATCTTCTGTTTTTCATTTGTTTTGATTTGTTTGATTCAAGAAGAAACTTGAATCACTGTTTCTTTGTTTTTCCACTCCAGGATAGTGTGAGATATCTCCTAAATTCTTGATATCTCTTTCCTGACATTTTGCATTATTTCCTCACTATCTGATTTGTCCTCACTGCACAGGGTCAAATCATCAACATAACTTGTGATGTAAGTCCATCTATTATTTCTGAATCTCTTGTATATACATTTATCAACAGTGCCTGGAATGAATTCCTTTTTGATAAGAAGCTGGTTCAGTTTCTGATTCCATACTCTGGCGGCCTGTTTTAAACCATAAATGCTCTTTTGTAACTTGCATATAAGATGTTCCTTAGCAGATATTTGGAATCCTGGAGGTTGTTCCATATAAAGTTCTTCAGTGAGATTACCATATAGAAAAGGTGTTTTGACATCCAGATGTTGAACATTCATTTTCTTGCCAGCTACACAGCTAGGAAAGCTCTGATGGTTGTATGAGTGACTACTCCAGCAAAAGTTTCGTAGTCCTCACCATACTTTGAAGTATAACCTTTAGCAACAAGTCTTGCTTTGTATCTTTGAATCTCCCCTTCTGCATCTAGCTTTGTGGTAAAGACCCATTTGCAGCCAATTGCCTTTTTTTTCTTCTGGCAATTCTGACAAAGTCCATGTCTTGTTTTTATAAAAAGATTGCATTTCTTCACTAGCAGCTTACACCCACTTTTTAGAATCTGTCTTTGGAATTCCCTTGATATAGCTCCAATCAGAGGATTTTGGAATTAATTCCTCTGTGGCTTGATAAGAGAAGCTGTCAGGTAGGATATCGTTATTGGAGCATTCTGACCTCCTCACCTGAATTTGGATACCTGGCTCTGCTTCTTACACACCATCTGGTTCCTCATCATTTGGCTGGTCCACTACAGGTGTAGCCCATTCTGGATAGAATCACAAAATGATAGAGTTGGAAGAGACCACAAGGGCCATCCAGTCGAGCCCCCTGTCATGCAGGAGCTCTCAATCAAAGCATACCTGACAGATGACAATCCAGCCTTTTTCTAAAAAACCTCCAAAGAAGGAGACTCCTCCACTTTCTGAGGGAGAGTGTTCCACTGTTGAACAACCCTTACTATCTGGATGTGCCTCCTAATGTTGAGGTGTAATCTCTTTTCCTATAGCTTGCATCAATTGCTCTGGGTCCTATTCTCTGGAACAGGGGTAGGCAACCTAAGGCCTGGGGGCTGGATGCGGCCTCCCGAGGCCTTTGGACCAGCCCTAGGCTGGTCCTGCTGCCGCCACCACCGCCCACCATGA
Source organism: Phrynosoma platyrhinos (assembly GCA_020142125.1). Taxonomy (NCBI): domain Eukaryota; kingdom Metazoa; phylum Chordata; class Lepidosauria; order Squamata; family Phrynosomatidae; genus Phrynosoma; species Phrynosoma platyrhinos. The sequence continues at coordinate 331,826,963 of CM034703.1, forward strand.
TGATATTATTGTTGTTACTACTTGTTCTTGGGGTCTTCTTGGAAAAATCTCCACAGAGGTTTTGTCATGGCTTTTCTGGGGCTGAGAGTGTGCATGCATTTTTTAAATTTTTATTTATTTATTTATTTATTTATTTATTTATTTATTTATGGTGCTTTGGCCCCCCCAATTGTCTGAGGAACAGCAACTCAGCCCCTGGCTCAAAAAGGTTGCCTACCCCTGCTCTGGAGCAACAGAAAACAAGCCTGCTGCCTCCTCAGTATGACAACCTTTCAAATACTTAAATAGGGCTATCATATCACCTCTTAACCACCTCTTGTCCAGGCTAAACATACCTGACTCACTAAGTCATTCCTCAAAGGGCATGGTTACCAGACCCTTCACCATTTTAGTTGCCCTCCTTTGGACACACTAGTTTTCAACATCCTTTTTGATTTGTGGTGCCCAGAACTGGACACAGTATTCCAGGTGAGGCCTGACAAGAGCAGAATACAGTGGCACTATTAATTCCCTTGATCTAGACGTTATACTTCTATTGATATAGCCTAAAATTGCATTGGCCTTTTTCGCTCCTGCATCACACTGCTGACTCATGTTCAACTTGTGGTCTACTAGGACTCTTAGATCTCTTTCACACATTGTCGCATTAAGCCAGGTGTCCCCCATCCTATATCTATGCATTTCATTTTTTTGCCCTAAGTGCAGTATCTTATATTTCTCTGTACTGAAATTCATTTTGTTACCTTTGGCCCAACTTTCTAATATAGTAAAGTCATTTTGAATTTTAAGCCTGTTCTTTGGGGTATTGGCTAATCCTCAATTTGGTGTTATCTGCAAATTTGATAACCATGCCCTCTATTCTATCATGCTAGTTGTTGATAAAGATGTTGAATAGCACTGGGCCAAGGACAGATACATGTGGCACCCCACTTGTCACTTCTCTCCAGGATGAAAAGGAGCCATTTTTCAGCACTCTTTGGGTTCAACCAGTCAACCAATTACAAATCCATGTAACAGTTACCTTGTCTAGCCCACATTTTACTAGCTTGTTTGCCAGAATGCCCTGGGGAACCTTGTCAAAGGCCTTACTGAAATCAAGATATGCTATATCCACAGCATTCCCTTCATCTACCAAGCTGGTAATTCTATCAAAAAGATATCAGATTTGTCTGCCATGACTTGTTTCTCTGAAACTCATGTTGACTTTTTGTGATTGTGGCATTCCCTGATACAAGGCCTTTGGAGGATTAAAAAACTCCACATGTTCCAGTTGCTGGTGGAAGTCTTCTTCTGCAAATAAATCTTGATAAACATCTTGGTTTTGATTAGATTTAATCTGTGGTCTTTCACCAACATAAACAGCACTTGTTAATTTTATTGTTATGTCCATCTGGATTTAGAATTCTGTAACCATTTCTAGCAAAATCAACTCTTCACTTCTGCAGTCAACTTTGTCTCTTTTCTGCTTGGGAATATAGGTAAATGCTTTGCTTCCAAAAACTTTCATATCATTTAATTTTGGCTTAAGTACATGCCATAACTGGAATGGGGTTACATCTTTGGATTTTGTTGGCAATTTGTTGCACAGGTATGTCGCAGTCATGATGGCTTCAGACTAATAGCATTTAGGCATGTTAGCTTCCAAAAGTATATTGAGAGTTCTGTTCATTCTCTCTGCCACATCATTTTGTTCTGGAGAATAATGTGTGTGTAGTCTGATGTTCAATGCCATGTTCTTTCAAAAATTCATCAAATTCAGCATTGCCAAATTCAGTGCCATTGTCTGTGTGCAGGCTCTTCGGTTTGTAGCTAAATTTGTTAGAGACTCAAAGTATTCTTTGAATTTGTGAAATGCTTGGCTTTTCTCTCTGAGAAGATAAGTATATGTGTATCTGCTGAAATCATCAATAATAATCAAAATAATAGTTACCTGCTGCTGACTTTTGAGTCATTGATACAAAAAGATGAGCATATAAAAGATCCAATGCTTTGTTGGATTGTCTTTCAGTAACTGGAGGATGTGAAGCTCTTGTGGTTTTGATTTCAAACATTCTACACATTTTTCTTTGTTAGAGCATGTTTTGAATTTAAAATCTCTTGCAAGCTCTTGATTTTCCAGTTTCTTAATATTTTCAATACTTCGATGAGTAAATCTGCGATGCCATAAAGTTGAACAGTATCTGTGATTACATCTGGTCACACTGTTCACCGATGTGGTGATCATGTTGAAGACGTCCCTGTGTAGGCACCATTTGCCTGGATCGATGTCAGTTTCTTAACTAGTCTGCCATCACGTTCAGGTCTTCCTGAAGGTGTTCTGCCTCCAGGGATAGCAGATTGTTCTCTGCCCAGGGTCTGTAACTGTGAGCCCCCTTGGTGGTTTATGTGGGCCTTTGCCATGGTATTGTCCATCCTGATTAGGACGGTTCTCCCCTCTACTTGGTGGGAGAATGCTAGCAGCATCAGTCTAATTGTTCTAAGTTCCAGCCAACTGATGCTGTGGAGCCGCTCTTCCCTGCTCCATACTCCCTGTGCGAGGTGATGGTTGCAGTGGGTTCCCCATTCCTTTACGCTGACATCCACTGTCATCTGGATCCTCTAGGTGTTCCAGATGGGTCATACATTCTTCAGGGCAGGGGACACTCACCAGCCCAGGGACTGTGACAAGCAGTAATCTCCTGGCCACGATTGCTTCCTGATGAGGTAGTAAAACCCACTGGAGTGGTCTGCTGTGTAGAAAGGCCCATAGGAGACACTCTGTCATTGAAATCATCAGATCCTGAAGGTGTGCCAGAAGGGATAGGCTGAGCGAGGGCCCCTGGTGGATGGTGACTATGGCCTTGATGATCACCTGGATCACTCCGAGTTAAGCATGACTGTCCCCGCCTATGTGTCTACGATTGTCCCGAGGTGCTGGATCTTCTGGGATGGTACTACTGAGCTCTTCTCCCAGTTTACTAGAAAACTAGTAAGCTACAGTGACTGAAGGACCTGAGATGCATCCTGTTGGCCCTTCTGTTTGGACTCTCAGCAAACCAGAAGATTGTCTAGGTACTTATAAATGTGTAGCCAGTCCTTCCTCCAGTGTGCCACCAGGGTCACCATGACTTTTGTGAACACTCTGGGGGCTGATGAGAGCCCAAATGGGAGGGCCCTATATTGGAAGTGGTGGTTGTGATAAGCAAAGCAAAGGAATCTGCAAAGCAAAGGCTTCCAGTATATGCTTGATGGTCTAAAATTTCTCTTCCTCACAAAGTGATTTAAACCCCTCAGGTTCAATACTGTTCTCCACAAACCATTCTTGGGCACTAGGAAGAGAATGGAATAGTACCCCTTCCCTTTCTTGTGTTTGGCACCTTTTCTATCGCCCTTGCCTGTCGCAGGGATTCAGTTGTGTCCAGTAGGAGGCGATGCTTCTTGGGTCCTTGGATCGGGTGGTGCCCTGTGAAGAACCTCATATTGCCCTATGAAGAACCTTCATGGTTTGCAGTCAAATTCTATCTAGTAACCATGTCTTATGGTGTTCAAGACCCCCTCGTCCGTGGTGAATGATTCCAATTGCTTTGTTCAGATCCTGTCAGGTCAAATGACAGATTCTGTCAGGACAAATGACAGATTCAGGTCCTCTATTACCTGAATCTGCCCCCCCCCTCCCACTGGTGCTGGTGAATCATGCCTGTGTACTCTTTCTTTGCCCTCTGTTGTTGTTGGTATGCTGGTTTCTCCCTCCTGGGAAGGCAGAGTTGTTCCTTCCTGAGAATCTCTGGTTGCCCCACTGGGGCTTGTGAGATCTAACATCCCTGGGTTGAGAGGCTGAGCTGGAAGCCCCACAGCTGTAGTTCCTGGAGTTGCAAAAGGAACGGGAGTGTTTGAATTGCTTCCTCTCTTCCCTCTTCCTACTCGGGGCTAGAGTCTTCTTTTTATCCTTATCTTCCACCAGCCCCAGCTCAAGTGATTCCTCAAACAGTTTGGCACCAAGAAAGGGTGTAAATGCCAAGTTCTGTTGGACTTCGCATCTGTGTTCCAGTTTTTAAGCCATAGTTGATGCCGTATGATTACCGGTGCTCCCTGTCTCCTTGCACAGAACTGTACTGACTCCAGGGTTCCATCTACTGTACAGGCTGAGGCCTTCAAGATCTTTCCCAGGGCCCATCTAACCTTGGTCTTGTTCAGAGGTAGCTGTGACAATAATTCCTTGGTCCACTGCATGATTGCCCTGGAAACCATCAAGGCTAAGGCAGCGGCCCTGATAGCCCAGGAGAGTGACTTGTGGGTTCTCTTCCATTTCTGTCTTCCTGTCCTCTGGTACCTTTACAGCATCCTCCTCATTCCTGTAAAGACAGCAGAGGACACCAGTGCTGACACTGGGGCATCCACCAGGGGGTGCTGCAGCTTGTTCTTAACTATCTGTGACAGGCCATAGAGTTTATTGACTGGACCAGGCATGGGTCTCTTGGCTGCTGGTCTGTTCCATTCCTCCCTAATGACTTGTACCACACTGGCAGGGAATAGCATTTCCAAAGGAGCCGTGGCTACTGTTGGGAAAAGATCCCACTCTGGGGAGGTCCAGATCTAGTGAGGGAATCTGGGCCGCTGGCAGTTTGAAACCCAAGGTTTTAGTTGTTTTTCTTAGGAGGAAGGGGAAATCCTCCTGATGAAAAAGGTGTGACGAGCCCGGCACTGGGTCCTCATCTTTCTGCCATTCCTCTGACTAGATTTCTCCCTCTTCAGTCGGGTTCCTGGCCACGCCTGTGGCCCCATCGCTACTTCCCTCTTCTGCTCCCTCTTTGTGTGGTGGCCAGATGCCTGAGGCCATCCTGGGCAATTTCTCAGTGGCAACCTTCTGTATAGAGTCCCCATCAGAGTCCCCTATGTCTCTGTAATCTGATCCCTCCTCCTCCGCATGGCCAATATGGTGGCCACTCACACTGGAAGAGGCCATTCCTGCCTCCTCCCATGCGGTCCCGGCATGGCCACTGGAATGGAAGGCTGTCCTTCCCACGCCAGCCATTAAGGCTCCTGTGTCCTCCCCCTGTGCACTGCCTCTTCAGCATTCTTCCTGAGGGGGAGCGTGAGCTGGGCTTTCCCCTGTTCCCATGTCTCCCAAGGTGTCCCATGCAGCCAAAAGCTTCTGCCATGGTGGCTGCAGCTGCCTCCCACAGCACTAAGTCCCTTATCCAGCCAGGGAGCTCTGGGTGGTTCAGGTCCTCCCCCCAAAGGTTGGTCTCAGTACTCAATGGGGAACCCTCCAGTGTGCCCCTCCCGGTTCAAGTCCACACCCCCATTGTACTGCATAGTCAAGCAGTGGCACTGTGCTGTTTAAGCAGCACGGGGGTAGCCTCCTTCTCCTGGCTGTGGCCAATGCTCCCCCTCCATAGAGACACTGCCATCTTCCGTGGCTGCCAAAGCCACAGGAGAGGGAAGTCAGTTCCTGCTCCTTCCTTGACCTCTTGTCAAACCTCTGCATGCCAGGCATTTCCCTCTCCACAAGGATGGCATAGGTGGGGAGGGGGAGAAGGCAGCTTGGGTAGAGAGAGGAGCAGAAGCAAACAAGGGTAAGGTTTTCTTCTTTTGAAAAGGCAAGGAGGAATAAAAAGGCAAGAGAGCTCTGGGATCTTGTCCTTCAGGGATGGTAGGCAGGAAAAGACTGAAGACAAAAAATGAAGATGGGGGGAACCCTTGACCAGGAGGAACATCCCTCTTCTTTGAGGTTGTCCTGCTTACTGGGGAGTGATTGGGGAAGAACAACCCATGGTTCAGGATGTTACAGCCTTATCTACTGGGAAACATATTTGGGCATTTATAGCCAATATTTATGCATTCCAAGTCCCAACACCTCAAAGCCAAGAGGAAGGAAATATTTCCTGCCAAGCCACAGGAAAAAGGTGCATGCCTTCCAACATTTCACAAAAGAAAACTGGGATATGTGCAACCAAAGAGGATATCAAACTGAAACAGAGAAATCCGGCACCTTAAATTGAACAGGAAATCCTAACTACTTCCTGGGATTGTGGCTGATCATAAATTGAACATGACCCTGCCGTCTGTTGCTGCAGCAAAGAAGGCAAATAATATTTTAGTCTATATTAATAGAACTTTAGTTTACAAGACAAAATCATCATCCCACTATATGCTGCTGTAGTCAGGTCTCATCTGGGTACAATATTTAGTTCTGGGGCCCCCATTTTTAAAGAAGAATATAGACAGATTGCAGTGGGGTCAGAAAAGATCAACCAGGATGATACAAGGTATGGAGTACAAAATACATGGGAAAAGTCTGAGGTAGGTGGACATGTTCTGGCTGGTGAAGAGAAGACTGGTATTAGGCTGCTAGAGAGGTTAAAAACAATAAAAAAGGGCTTTTTTGGTTATGCTCATAGCAAAAGAAAAGAAAAGAAAAGAAAAGAAAAGAAAAGAAAAGAAAATGGTAGGGCCACTGTGTGGAAAAGATGGGGAAATGCTAACGGGACAGAGAAAAGGCAGAACAACTCAACAGCTTCTTTGCCTTGTTCTTCTTCCAAAAGGAAAACATTGCCCAACCTGGGGAAAATGGATGATGCAGTAGGGTAAATACAGCACAGAATAAAGAGGTTGTACATGGATACCTGGCTACTTTAAAGAAATGTAAGTCTTCAGGTCCAGATGAACTACAACGAAGGGAAATAAAAGGACAGAGAACCTCAGGTCTGGCACAGGGCCTTTATTGTGTCTGCTCCCAGACTTTGAAACCCCTTCCTTTGGGAGAAAATGGGAGCTTAAGAGGAGAAGAGTGTGACGGTGCACTTGCATCCATTATAAGAGAGAATTAGGAATTGGAGGCATTGCATTGCAATGGTTCCATTCCTTTCTCTTGGGCAGATTCCAGAGGGTGATGCTCGGGGACAGTTGCTCAGCAAAAAAGAGCCTAATTATGGTGTCCCTCAGGGCACCATCCTGTCCTCGATGTTATTGAACATATATATGAAGCCGCTGGGGGAGATAATCCGGAGACATGGGGCGGGGTGTTATCAGTACGCTGACAACACCAGATATATTTCTCCATGTCTCAGTCTACAGCTTTGACTTCAGATGGCGTCTCCCCTCTCATAGAATCAAAGAGTTGGAAGAGACCACAAGGGCCATCCAGTCCAACCCCCTGCCATGCAGGAACTCAAAATTAAAGCATCCCGATAGATGGCCATCCAGCCTCCGTTTAAAGACCTCTAAAGAAAGAGACACCACCACACTCCGAGGGAGTGTGTTCCATTGTCGAACAGCTCTCACTGTCAAGAAGTTCCTCCTAATGTTGAGGTGGAATCTCTTTTCCTGTAGCTTTTATCCATTGTTCTGGGTCCTGTTCTCTGGAGCAGCAGAAAACAACCTAGTGCCCTCCTCAATATAACATCCCTTCAAATATTTAAAGAGGGCTATCATATCCCCTCTTAACTGACTCTTCTCCACCTAAACATACCCAGTTCCCTAAGTCGTTCCTCGTAGGACATAGTTTCCAGACCCTTCACCATTTTAGTTGCCCTCCTCTTGACACGCTCCAGCTTTTGATGATGAAGCAAGCTGGACAACGACTAGAGCGCGAATGGTGGAAGACTCGGCTCTTATCTGACAGAACTCGCCATCGGAAGCATCTTGATTCCTATCGGGAGGCATTGCATGCAGCACAGAGACTTTTCTCCTCTGCACACATTGCGTCTGCAGAGTCCCGTCCAGCAGAGCTGTTTAGGGTGGTGGGGGAATCTCCCGGCTCCCCCCAAGATGGTCTGGTTCTGTTAACAGGCTCCCCTAGCTGCTACTATGTATTGTTATCTTGTTTTATGATTTCTTATTTGATGTTTTTGTTATTCTGTTGTTTTTAATACTATCTTAGTTTAATTTATTTTTAAGGGGTGCGAGGGTTAGGGGGAGTAACTTGATCGATGTGTTTTACTCTTGTATTGTTTTAACTTGTTGTATGCTGCCTCGGTTGCTTAGCAGAGGGGCGGGTTAGAAATAAAATTTATTATTACTTATTATTTTCAACATCCTTTTTTTAATTGTGGTGCCCAGAACTGGACAGAGTATTCCAGGTGGGGCCTAACTAAAGCAGAATACAGTGGCACTATTACTTCCCTTGATCTAGATACTATACTTCTACTAATGCAGCCTAAAACTGCATTGGCCTTTTTAGCTGCAGCATCACAGTGTTGATTCATGTTCAACTTGTGGTCCACTAGGACTCCTAGATCCCTTTCACACATAGTCTCGTTAAGCCAGGTATCCCCCATCTTATATCTATGCATTTCTTTTTTTTTTTTCTTTTTTTTCCCCCTAAGTGCAGTACCTTACATTTCTCTGTGTTGAAATTCATGTTGTTAGCTTTGGCCCAGCTTTCTAATCTATTAAGATCAATGAATGTCTTAAAGCGTTAATGGACTGGATGAGGAAAAACAGACTGAAACAGAACCCAGACAAAACGGGGGTACTAACGGTAATAGCCCTGAACCCAGGTATTGGGATACAATCCCCAATCCTAGATGGAGTCACACTCTCCTCAAAGGACTATGCTCCTAGATCTGTCGCTTCAGATGACAAATCAGGTGAATGCGGTGGTCAGGAGTGCCTGTTATCAGCTTCAGCTGATATGCCAACTGCACCCTTTCCTGGAGGTTAGGGACCTCGAAACCGTGGTACATGTGCTGGTAACATCTTGTCTCGATTTCTGCAATGCACTCTACATGGGGTTACTCTTGTGCCTAGTTCAGAAACTTCAACAGGAGAGACCATATAACACCTATCCTAAGATCGCGTCACTGGCTGCCTATTAGTTTCCAGGCACAGTACAAGGTGTGGTTATTACCTTTAAAGCCCTAAATGACTTGGGTCCAACCTATCTTC
>CM034703.1:331849747-331860641 GCA_020142125.1 Phrynosoma platyrhinos
GAGACAATTGCAATGTCTCATTCCTCACAAATGGGCAGCAATCAGCTATTCCAATTGGGGCAGGAAATTCCTTTCGAAGCTCATTCTTGTAAATGTCATTGCAGTGAAGCCACAGGGGTGCAAGAGGGTGTGAATTTTCGCATACTAGTGATGGTAAAGCTGTCTTGTCAATGAGGTGTTGAGATTGTGTGTTGTTATTTTTGCAATAACTGTTCAAATCTGCCAAGATAAAACAGAAAATGTCACACAAGGAAGGGGGAGGGGTGGGATCCCCAAGGTCCATCCATTCCAACTGCCTTCTGCCATGTAGGAATACAGAGAAACCTAGAGTTAGAAGGGGTCCCCAAGGGCCATCCATTCCAGCCCCCTTCTGCTATTCAGGAATACATAGAATCCTAGTATTGGAAGGGACTCAAGAGCCATCCATTCCAACCCCCTTCTGCGATGCAGGAATACAGAGAATCTTAGAGTTGGAAGAGCCCCCAAGGGCCATCAAACAAAGATCCATTAGGTTAACAAAAGAACAGCCCCTGGCAATGTTAATAAAAGGGAGTAAGAAATATTAACTCTCCCATGATTACCTGTTTCTGATTTATAGCAACTTTATCTTGAGGTCTTCTTGGCAAGGCTTGTTCAAAGGGAGGGAGGCTTGCCATTGCTTCCTCTGAGGCACATTGTCATTTCCCTCCCTTTCTTCTTCTGCCCGCCCATTCAAATTCTCACAGAAGAGAATGGGGGTGGGGTGTGGTGGGATGAAATGGCAATGCTCTTCTGTCAAGCAGGAATTTTGCCATGGAGAAATCCTAGCATTGGAAGGGAGCCCAGGGTCATCTAATCCAACTGCCTTCTGCCATGAAGAAATCTCTAGGATTCTAGAGTTGGAAGGGACCCATTGCCTTCCCCTGACACTGAGAGCATGTGAGTTCCCCAAGGTCACTCTTTGGGTTTCTATGGTGGTATGGGAGGCCATGTAAATCTACTGGATGACCTTGGGCAGATCACACACTCTTAGCCTCTGGGACATTATGAATCCTCCTTGCCAAGAAAACCCAGCCTTAGGATCACCATGAGATAGTGTGACTTTGAAGACTGTTGTTGCATGCCTTCAAGTCATTTTCACCTCATGACAACTCTAAAGCAAATCAATAGTGTTTTCATGGCAAGTCTTTTTCAGAGGGTGTTTGCCTTTTACTTCCCCTGAGGCTAAGAGAATGTGACTCATCTAAGACTATTGTTACAGTTGTGTGCCTTCAAGGTGTTTCTGACTCATGGCGGCCTTAAGGCAGTGACCCTATTGGGGTTCTCTTGGCAAGGCTTGTTCAGAGGGGTTTTGCCATGGCCTTCCTCTGAGGCTGAGAGAGTGTGACTTCTAAGATGGTTGTCATGGTTATATTGAGTGGCATTCCCTGCTGGGGTGTCACCCGATGTGGGAGGTGGGACTTCCAGGGGTTGAGGCTTATGGGGGTTCTACTGGAGGTTCTATTTCAGAGGTAGGACTGTCAGAATGACTTCTGACAAAGTATTGCTTGACTAAGAAATACTAATTATGTTGAACTACAACTCCCTCCATCTTCAGACAGTTTGATGCTTCATCTTGTGGTTGTATCGTTACCAACTTACAGTGACTCTTAGGCACCAATCACAAGGTTTTCTGGGCAAGTTTCTTCAGAGGGGGCTTACCATTTACATCCTCTTAGGCTGAGACAGTGTGACTTGCCCAAGGTCTCCCTGTGGGTTTACATGACGATGATGGAATTCAGACCCTGGTTTCCAAAGTTCTACTGTTGCTTTAAGAGTCCATAATTCTATAGATTAATCTTGCTTTCAGAGACTATAATTCTATGCATTAATCTTATGCGTGCAAGCAGCACCATAGTCAATTGGTTAGTGCAAGATTAAATCCAACATTTCTTAATCTGAAAAGGGTGCAAACAAAACAATCCTAAATATAAACTATGCAAGAAACCAGCTGCCACAATGAAATTAACCCACCAAAGTTGAAGAATTCTGTTATCCCCTTGCACACAGCTTTGAAAAATAAGGGGGTTCTGTTTTGTCCCCCTTGTTATTTGACATTTACATGAAACCACTGGAAGAGGTCATCAGGAGTTTTAGGGTGCAGTGTCACCAGTATGCGGATGATGTCCAATTCTCTCTCTCCTTCCCACCTGATTCCAAGGAAACTGTCTCTGTACTGAACAAATGTCTGTTGTCAGTAACGGACTGGATGAAGGCAAATAAATTGAAATTTTATCCAGACAAGACAGATGGGGTCCTCTTCAGTCGGAAGGCAGACTCCGCCTATGCTGGATAGGGTTACACTCCCCCTGAAATTACAGGCTCTCTACTTGGCTGTTATCCTAGATTCAACTCTGAGCCAGAATGCCCAGTTTTCACAGTGGCCAGGAATGCATTTGCACAGCTAAAACTAGTGTGCCAACTGTGCCTGTTCCTTGAGACATTTGACCTAGCTTCAGTGATAAATGCTTTGATTATATCCTGTTTGGACAACTGAAACACACACTACATAGGGCTGACTTTGGAAACTTTGAAAACCCTAACCCTAACCCTCAATGCTGACCAGGGCCAGTTATAGGGACATATAAAGGTAAAGGTATTCCACGTTGACAAGGTTGTCGAGTCGTGTCTGACCATAGGGGGTGGTGCTCATCTCCATTACTAAGCCAAAGAGCCAGCATTGTCAGAGACTACTCTGTGGTCATGTGGCCAGCATGATTGCACAGAATGCTGTTTACCTTCCCACTGAGAAGTGATACCTATTTATCTACTTGCATTTGCATGCTTTCAAACTGCTAGGTTGGCAGAAGCTGGGACTAGTGACAGGAGCTCACCCCATCATGCAACACCCGGGCCTCAAACTGCCAACCTGCCGATCTTGCAACCAACAGAGTCAGCGTCTTAAACACTTGAGCCACTGCACCCCTTATAGGGACATATTAAAACAGCTTCACTGGCTACCAGTTCATTTCTAGGCACAATTCAAAGTGCTGCTCATGACCCATAAAGCCCCAAAGCTTAGGTCCAGACTATTTGAAAAGCCATATCTCCCAATAGGAAACTGCTAGAGTTTTAAGGTCATCAGCAGAAGGCTTTCGGTCCTGCAACCATCACAGGCTTGCCTGGTGAGGGCACAACAGAAAGGATTCTCAGTGGCTGCTCCCATCTGGAGCTCCCTCCCATGGGAGACCAGCCTGGCCCCCTTGCTTTCATTTTGCCAGCAGGCAAAAACATTCTGATTTAAGCAAGCGTTTAAGCAGGGAAGGTTTTAACGTAGATGTATGTTTTATCTGTTTAACTTTTGTATGATTTTTAACCAGTTTTACGGTGTTTAATGTGGTGTTTTTCAATTGGTTTAAAACTTTTTAATAAACACGTCAAATGTGTTCTTATGGAAGCAGCTTTGGTTCTCAGTTTGGAAAAATGGTGGTATATAAATAAAATAAATAAATATTTATATTTGAAAAGTTTTCACCTACTTTTTCTAACTGCAAAGTCTTTGATCAGATCCTCGAGACTAATCTAACCTAACACATCTACTTCTATACTAAGGAGAGATAAAGCATCCAGCCTGCCTTGTTGTATAGTTGTTCTGCTGGGATTTGTTGTACTTGAACTGAGAAAATGAATGCTCAGCTGAGCAATTTGTGACCACGAATATTAAAAATATAGGAAAATGTCTACATTTGGAAAGGCAAGCTCGCTGAAAGTTGCGCTGAAAGTAAGATGCACATATAAGTGAAACTGCTGAAGTCCAGCTGAGAAATTAAGTGTTCAAGTCTTCTGGGTAAGTAAGTACAGGATGACCATATGTCATAACCACAAAGGAGAACAAGGCACCACAAAATGTAGACATTCAAGAAAAATCTTTGACATTACAAAATAAAAAATAAAAACAATAATCTAAATTCATTTCGTATGGTTTATATGGTATTTTATTATATACTCTATCATATTTTGCTGATTAACTTATCTTCATTAAAACACCTTGTTGGCTTGCAATATACTTACAGAACTTTGAGCAAAATGCTTAAAATTGTGCTTTATTTGTATCAAGCCCTTGAGTGACTCTATTATTTAAATAATTCCTCCATTGCCTAACACAGGGGTTGGCAACCTACGGCCCGTGGGCCGCACCCGGCCCGTCAACCCCCGCCAACTGACCCCCGCCGCTGCCGCCGCCGCGCGCTACCGCCGTGTGTGTCACGGCTGCCATTTTGTTTTCCAAAATGGCTGCTGCGACTCATTTGCGCACGCACAGTACTCCTGTGCATGTGCGAACGAGTCGCGCCCGCCATTTTGCAAAAACAAAATGGCGTCCGCAACTCATTTGCGCATGCGCAGTAGTACTGCGCATGCACAAACAAAACGGCGGCCACAATGCACGCACCATTCCCCCCCCCCCCCGGCCTGGCGGAAGATCTGGGGACCAGCGACCAGACCCAGGTAAGTAAATCTTGTCAACCACTGGCCTAACATGTTTGTTGTCCTTTCCCCCTTGGAGAAAAAAACACCCCAAGCTCTGGGGGAAAAGTCTTACCTGTTGCTGCTCCTAGGAAAAAGGAACATTAGAAGGATCCATCCTCTTCCATTATTTGCAGCAAGGACAGGCTGCCAAGTAGATGGATATGTCAAAGGGGAACGGCAAACATGGTGTTACTCAAGGAGCTTCTTAGTCATGCTCAAAATGGAGGACATTTTGGAATTCCTAATGGACAGAAGGATGAAATGTAGGACATCTCCTGGAAAAGGGGGAGAGGTTGACCTTTCCATGTCTGTATCTCACCTGACTCCTCAGCAACCACTGGCCAGCCCAGATCGAGCCACCTTCATCTCACAGAATTCAATGACTGGAACTTCTGCTTCTGGAATTGGTACAGTATCAACCCCTGCAATCCCTCCAGTCACTATCTGCTACCAATTTATATCATTAGTTCTGTCTGTGTGTGTGTGTGTGTGTGTGTGTGAGCGAGTGTTAATTGTGATTCCTTGATATCTAAAAATAAAACTACATTTGGACCCTACATTCTGGAGTTCTGTTTCTTGGAACCAATACACCCAGGCTTGATCCCTGCTTTTAGTTGCCCAAAGCCCTCTCAGCAGCTTTAAATAAGCTAATACAGTTCCTCTATTAAATATTGTATGTGGGTGCCCTCTTGGGACCCTGACATTTTGGGTAACACATCTGAAGGCTAAACTGGCTTTGAAAAGGAAACTAATCAGTGTTTCATTTTCTGATGGGGTGATATTGGCATGACATTGGTAGTCAGCAGGTGGAGGGCACCAAATTAGTTATTTTACTGAGCATTTTGCACAAATGAAATAACAAAGTTTAACAGTGATGGGAAATTAAAGAATTTATTTTTTTCATTTCCCAATGTGGGAAAAAGAGACAAGATCAGACTGGTATCTTGGAAGCTAAGATTCAGTTCTTTATTCAGTTGAGGAATAAAGTTGTGCCAGTTTGCAATATAATTTATCGCCATGTGTATATTTGGCACTACAAACCAAGACATTCACATCCAACAGGAGACTCTTTGGCATCCCCTAATTTGACTACAACCCCCCCCCCCAACTAAGTGAAGCCAAATGGTGTGGAGGAAAAATCGTGTGAGGTAAAATTGCTCTTTATGGCTTGAGTTCTATGAGTAGCCCCAGTGAAACAGAACCATGGAATTAATGGCCCTGAACAACTGGGATCAAAATACTTGAAGTTGTGCCTCTCTCTGTCAGTGCCTGCTAAAAAAGGGAGATCTAGTGGAGGAGACTCCCTCTGTGTCCCACCAGGGAAGCAATCATCTCTGGAAAGACATGAGAATGGGGCCTTCTCTGCTGCTGCACCTGAAGTGCTCTCCCTTAGCAGATCCAACTGACACAAATGCTGGTTTCATTCCAGCACCAAGTAAAAACATTAATTATGATTCTGTATCCCTTACTTTGTTATATAACCACCTTAGTTATGAAGCTACGTAGCATCTCAACTCCCCCCATCCCAAAGCCTCACTTACCAGTCAGCAGCCACTGCGAGCATCATTGGTCTGTCCCTGTTAACTAGGAAGCAGCTGACTTACATTCCCATTCACTCCAATGAGGAATCAGCATTATAACAGAGAGAAACAGGGTTACCCTTCACACCAGGGATTGCTCATAGGAGAGGGGTGGAAATGTCAGTCAGGGAAACTGGGAATGAATAGGGAACAGACCCTTGTTGCTTGCAGCAGTTGCTATGTGGCAATTGAGGATTGGGGAACTGTCACGGTCCCTCCATTTCCCCTAAACTAGGAAATATGTAGGGATCATGAATTCCAACCAATCACAAATGCATAACTGCAGGTTACACCTTCATGGTTTATTATCAGCCTGTGGGGCTACCTTCCTACACATTCCATTTGGCTTCTTTTAAAAATGCAGTAGATCAGTCAGGATAACCAGATGTCATAAGTGCAAAAAAAAGGACATGACAAAAGAGGATCCCAACAATTATCTTCCAGTTAGTCTTACATCAGTACTAGGACAGATTCTGGAGCAAATTATTAAACAAAGAATCATAGAGTTGGATGAGACTACAAGGGCCATCCAGTCTAACCCCCCTGTTACCATTTAGAAGGGAATGCCATAATCAACATGGGTTTCAGAAAAATCATGCCAGACTAATCTGATTTCTTTTTTTGATAAAATTACCAGCTTGGTAGATGAAGGGAATGCTGTAGATATACCATATCTTGATTTCACCTTTGACAAGGTCCCCTATGATATTCTCGCAAAGAAGCTAGTAAAATATTGGCTAGGCAATGCAACTGTTATATGGATTTATAATTGGTTGAGCTGAACCCAAAGGGTGCTCAGCAGTGGCTCCCATTCAACCTGGAGAGAAGTGACCAGTGGGGAGCCACAGGGTTCTGTCCTGGGCCCAGTGCTATTCAATATCTTTATCAATGACTTGGACGAAGGGCTAGGGGGCATGGTTATCAAATTTGTAGATGATACCAAATCAGAAGGAGTAGCTAATACCCCAGAGGAGAGGATCAAAATTCAAAATGACCTGAATAGATTTGAAAGCTAGACCAAAACTAACAAAATGAATTTCAATGGGGAGAAATGTACGTACTGCACTTTGGCAGAAAAAAAAATGAAATGCATAGTTATAGGTATAGGATGGGGGAAACCTGGCTTAACACGACTACGTGTGAAAGGGATTTGGGAGTCTTAGTGAATCACACATTGGACATGAGTTAACAGTGTGATGCAACAGCTAAAAAGACCAATGCAATTCTAGGCTGCATCAATAGAAGTATAGTATCTTGGTTAGGCCTCACCTGGAAATGTTGAATTAGGAGGGACTTCCTGACAGTAAGATAGTGGAAAACATTCCCTTGGAGAATCATGTTTGATAGTGGAAAACATTCCCTTGGAGAATCATGGAGTCTCCTTTGGAGGTCTTTAAACAGAGGCTAGATGGCCATGTGTTGAGAGTGCTTTGAGAGTTCCTGCATGGCAGAATGGGGTTGGACTGGATGGCCCTTTTGGTCTCTTCCAACTTTATGATTCTATGATTGTATGACACCATAGAATGTAGGACATTAAAGGAAAACATAGAACATTATAGAATAAAAGCTATAAACACTACTACAAATTCATTTTGTATGTTTTATTTACAGTTATGATACAACTGCCTTGAGTCCCTGTACTGGGAGGAAAGCAGGATATTAATAAATAGAATAATAATAATAATAATAATAATAATAATAATAATAATAATAATCTGTCATATTTTTTATGAACAGATCTTTGACACACTCAGAAATGAGAGTAAACACATCCAGCCTGTTTATATTCTGGGTGCCTTCAGTATTTTTGGCGTGGGAGAAGCAATATGAAACCTAAGGAGTGAAATCTCACAGAAGATGCCAAATCTATAATAATAATAATAATAATAATAATAATAATAATAATAATAATAATAATAATAACAAAATTTATTTATATTTCCCACCTCTCCCTATGGATCGAGGCGGGAGTACAAAGACAAAATGTACAAAATGTACAGTAGTACAATCAATTAAAAAAACCAAACACATAACAATAAAATCACAACAGTAATAAAAAGAACAATAATAAACAATAAACCCAACAGTAAAAAAAAAACAGTAATTAAAACAATAATAAATTTACAATGCAAGTCTATGCAGCGAGTGATATAATCTATGACATATTGAGGAAGAAATGTGACTTTACAAGAGCCGTTCAAGGAAAGATCCTCGTGTTATGTGTAAAGGGGAAGCATGCAAGGTATCAGATCAGTATTATTCTGTAAAATAGCTAAAAACTTAAAGCAGGAGGTGTAGGGGGAAGTTTCTACAGCAGGGGTAGGCAACCTAAGGCCCGGGGGCCGGATGCGGCCCCTGAGGCCTTTGGACCGGCCCAAGGCTGGTCCTGCCGCCGCTGCCACCGCCGCCTTCCATAATGATATTGATTATTGTTGTTATTACTTGTTCTTGGGGTTTTCTTGGCAAAATCTCCACAGGGGTTTTGCCATGGCTTTTCTGGGGCTGAGAGAGTGTGCATGCATATATTTTTTTAATTTTTATTATTTTTTAATTTTAATTTTTATTTATTTATTTATTTATTTATTGTGCTTTGGCTCCCCCAATTGTCTGAAGGACAGCAACCCGGCCCCCGGCCCAAAAAGGTTGCCTATCCCTGTTCTACAGCCACACACTGTCCTGGTCTCTCCATTTAATCCAGTCCTTCTCTGCTGTGCGTCCTCCTATCCATTTACAAGTTCAAGAAGGAAAAGGATAGGTTCCTAAACCTTGTAAGAAAGCTGCTGGCAAAACCTCCCTTCTTCTCCAGATCTGTCTCTCCTTTTTAGGTCATGACAGACCAAGACAGTGAAATCAGAAACCTGTTTAAATGGGTAACTTCCAAAGACAATAGCCCTGTCACTCCCCATCCCACCTGTACAGAGTGGTGGTGGGGGGAGAGAAAAAACACCTTCCAAAATAAAACACCCAAAAGTATGAAGGAGGGAGAATAAATAGCAGATAGGAAATACAGTAGCCCCTTCCAATTCGCGGGGGAATCTATTCCAGACACACACACACACACACACACACAAATGGTGGCTCACAAATATTTGAGCCCCACTGAAAATAATGGTGTGCACGCCCGCGGCACATGTGCGGGGCCCACCATTTTATCCCTCCCCGCTTGTCCCTCCCACAAAGAGCAAGACCACGGACTCAAAAGTCTGCGAACGGGGAGGGACAACTGTTTCCACCTCAAGCCATAAAGGGAGTTTCTGTTTTATTCTCTATTGAAGGGGAAATGAAACCGTCTGAGCTCTACTAGACTACAGAAAAAGACCAATGGCATGGGGATGAGAAGGGGGGCATCAGTTCTTAAACATGAGCATGTCTCTTCACTCCTGGGTGCAGCTGCATTTGGGAAGAGGTGGCCCTGAGTGGCTAGAAGCCCCTGCAGAAAGGCCTGGCAGAGGAAGGGGCTTGGTGGAAGATCCTGTTTGCTCTCTCTCTCTCAGAGTGGAGGGCATTTTACAATTCCTCCCAGACCCCCTGGACATAAGGTTAAAATATAGGATATGTCCAGGAAAAGGAGTATGTCTGGTCACCCTGGTCTCAGTCCAATCAGGAAAGGCCCAGAATTGCACAGCCTTTGACCTCATATAGTGCTCTACTCCCCCTACTAGTTGCAGTCCTTATTTGAACAATTTCTGGAAGCCTAGATGAGTCTTAATAGAAACTTTAGGGACTTGTTTGCAGATTCAGTTTCATTGTAGATCTTTCTTTCCTGAACCTCTACCACCTTTTCAGTTATCAACAACTAACCTCATTCTTGGGCCAGTAAGGACAGAGATGAGAGACTGCCACACTACAAGTATGGATCTATGTAACAACCCATATATGACTGGCCAGATAAATGATTTTCCAATGGAAGAAGTACTAACAATTCTCAGGAGAGAAGACCTAGATGAAAGTAATTTCATTACCACCTGTGCTACTAAAGGGAGGGGATGGGTTTACCGTTCTCCGACTTATTCCTAAACATGAGCATCATTATCATTTCAACAAATACAGATAGGTAGCAAAGGGGTAAAATTTCTATCAGAAAACGTTGCAACCCCCATGTACTGAAAAGATACTACTATCTAAAGGACCCAGATGGCTCTTGGAAAGTCTCACTGCATGGTTTCAAGAGACATATATTCTGCCTCAAGGCATGCACAGATCCTAGAAAACTGTATGTTATCCACTATTTGGGTGATGAAACATTGCACCAGCCTTCCAGTCATGGTAACAGGAAACATTCAAAGAAGCCTTTTACTGGTATTATGTAGCAGATTTTAGAAAAAGTAGAAATGGAATTGAAGTCACACAAAAAGCCATTGAAAGCATATAAAGATTTACAAACCATTCCATAACTGGACAAATCTCATAGATGTATGGCCATTGATCATCCACGCGGTTTGAAACTGGTACAAAATGCATCATACAAACTCAACCAGAAAAAAAGAATTGGCAATGATGAAATATTCAACTATGTGGAACTCTCACACCATCTTGAAAAATCTTATCATGAAATTCACCTTAGTCCCCAATTTCATGGTTTCATTTGCACGTCCTGATATCATTGCCAAGGCAAAAGCTCCCCCTTTCCCTCAAGTGAAGATGCATCCTTGCCACAGCTTGTGTCCTATGACACAACTTTCAAACTAGGTGATTTCTACTTATTTCCCATAATGATAAACATTATTCTAGAAGGAGATCCAATACTCCCTGTTGCATTTCTCTTACATACCAAGAGATTTATGGCATACCATGATGATTTTTTGTGTGAAATACTTTCAAAACTGGGA
>CM034703.1:331903816-331915507 GCA_020142125.1 Phrynosoma platyrhinos
CTGTCCCTTTAACCCAGGCATGGCTCTCCCAAGTTATATTCGATGATCCCTCTGGAGCTAAGGACTCTAAAAGAATTCATAAAGAAAGATCTATCCTGAGATTTTATACAACCTTTCATGTCATCATTTGCTGCTCCAGTTTTCTTCTAGAAGAAGAAAGATGGGTCATTGATACTGGTGACAGACTACTGCAACCTGAATGAGATCTGTAGTACCAATAAATATCCCATTCCCCTCATGAAAGACATGTTGGGGTGGTTGGCCATGAGAAGGGTGTTCACTAAGTTAGACCTGAGGAATGCCTACTTCCAAGTGAGGATCTGGGAGGGGAATGAGCTTAAGACAGTTGGCCAACTGCCCCTCTGCATAATAATATTTTTTTTTATCCCGACCCTCTGCATACGCAACCGGGGTGGCTTACACCATTAAAAGTACAGTAAAAATACAGTACATCTCAAAACCCGCCCACCCCTTAAAATAATATTAAACAATGGAACACTTTAAAACATACTTAAATAGGTCACAATAACACAAAAACAAACAACAAATAGGATAATTGGGACAAAGATTAAGGGAGACAGATAAGCTGACTCTTGAAAGCTAGGGTCTGTCCAGGAAAGGCTTGCCAGAAGAGATCCGTTTTAACAGCCTTTTTAAAGCTGGTTAAGTTGGTGATATGACAGATCTCATTCGGCAGGCTATTTCATAATCTACAAGTCTCATTCAGGTTGCGGTAGTCTGGGACAGGAATGAGCTTAAGACAGTTTTTAACTGCCCCTTGGGGGCTTTTGAATATTTGGTCATGCTTTTTGGGCTATTGGGGCTCCAGGGGTGTTCATGAGGCTGGTGAATCAGGTATTATACGACCTCCTGTTTGAGAGGGTGTGCTGGTATATCTGGACACTGTATTCATTTACTCAAAGGACCTAAAATCCCATGTCAGGTTGGTGTGAGAGGTGCTGCAGTGTTTATTGGACAATCAACTGTATGTAAAGCTGTCAAAGTGTAAGACAAAGTGTAAGACTTCTTGGGTTATCGAGTCTCCACTTAAGGGATTGAGATGGATCCTAAAAAAGTCAGAGCAGTGCTGGGTTGGGAGCCCATGCAGGCCTGAAGGCAGGTACAGAGCTTCCTGGGATTTGCCAACTTCTCCAGTTAGTTTATCCCCAGCTTTGCCAAGGTGGTCCTGCCCATCACAGACTTGCTCAAAATGAAGACGATCAAGAAAGAGGACCCCAGCCATAAGCTGAAACCATCGGCCAAAATCTGATGGACCCCAGAGTGCCAGTCCACCTTTGAAAAACTCAGTTTAACTCTGAGCCCATCCCAAAGCATCTAGACCTAACCCAACCATTTGTGCTGCAGGCCGATGCCACTGATGTTGCATTGGGGGCTATCTTACTACAAAAGGACCTAGAAGGAGTGCTACACCCCTGCGCTCATCTGTCCAAAAATTTTGTAGGGGCAGAACTGGCCTGATTGGCTTGGGAGTGGAAGTTTTTGCAGTCAAATGGGCTCTGCAGTATTGGTGCCAATTCTTAGAAGAGGAACCCCACCCTTTTGAGGTTTGGACAGTCCACCAAAACCTAGAAGCTTTACAAACCCCCAGAAAACCCAATCCCAAATAGGTCAGGTGGACCAAATATTTCTACAAGTTTAACATCAAATTGAAGTATTTGCCTGGAAAGCAAAATGTCTTTGCTGATGCATTGTCAAGACTGCCACAGTATGTCTATAAACGAGAAGCCCTATTGGACATTGTTTTCACCCCAGCAATTGGCAGTCACCACTAGGAGTCAAACCAAAGGCAGCACCCCCCCCCAAATTCCTTTACCCCAAAGCTTTCGAGAAGCAGCTACTAGGGACCTCTGGCTATGAGATCACCAAAAGAACTTAGAATTGAAGAATGAGATCTAGTACAAGGAGGACAAAATATATGTCCCCGAGGGACTTCAGATCAAAGTACTACAGCAAGGTCACAATGCTAAGGTGTCTAGACACTGGGGGTTCTTAAGGACCTGGCATTGTTTGAGAAAACAGTATTGGTGGGAGGGGGTGAAGCAGGATGTAGAGACCTACATCAAAGGGTGATCCACCTATGCCCAGTTCAAATATGCCAAATGAAAACTGCAAGGGTTGTTGCAGTCACTGCTGATCTTGATAGCCCCTTGGTCTCATAGCCATGGACTTTATACCCAACCAACTGGAGAGCTGGGGCAGGAACACGATCTGGATGGTGACATATCTATTTTCTAAGGTGGTCCACTTCATGGGTTGCAAATCACTGCCCACAGCCTCACAATTGGCTTATCTGTTTGTAACCATGTGTATAGGCTCCACAGATTGTCCTCCACCTCCAAAATTGTGTCAGGCTAAGGCATCCAGTTTACCTCACAGTTCTGGGAGGCATTTCTAAAAAGACAAGATGTAGAACAGGCCACGAGCATCTCTCATCACCCCCCATTGGATGGGCAGACCGAGAAAGCAAACTCAATCCTGGAGTAGTACTTGAGGTGCTACTCAAATTATCAACAGAACAGTTGGCCTGACCTGTTGTCCCATGCTGAGCTGGTCTTTAACAGTGCAATCAACGAGAGCATGGGTCACTTGCCATTTGAGGTGGTCTACAGCTATGTGCCTAGAACTTTGCCCACACTTTAAACCAACCCTATGCACGCAGTGCCATTGACAGAATGGATAAAAATATATAGGAGGATGCTGGTCTCAAATAGTGACAGCTCTTGAAGAGGCAAAATAATAATATCAAAAATATGCTGACAAAAAGCATGGGAAGGGGTGGGCTCTGGCACCAGGACAAAAGGTACACTTGTCCACCAAACATCTCAAAACACAACAGCCAGCTAAAAAGCTGGCATCCTAGTATGTTGGGCTGTTTATGGTGAAAAGACTGGTAAATAAGGTAACAGCAGAGTTGGAGTTGCCCAAAACCTACAGACACTTACACCCTGTGTTCCGTTTCAACTTGCTAAAGCCTACGGCAGAAACAGACCAATGGAGACTAGAGACTGCTCCTCTGCTCCCTACTGTGGTTGAGGGGGAGCAACACTTTGAAGTGGCAGATCCTGGATTCATGGATGTACAAAAATAAATTACAGTACTTCATCTGCTGGAAACATTTTTGTGAAACTGAAAGTAAATGGGTGTATGCAAAAGATATTCAAGCAGCAGGATTAATAAAAACATACTATGATAAATATATGGATAAGCCTGGGCCTTAAGAGGGGAGGCCCATTTTGAGGTGTCAAGATCCTGCCATGTATTGTTGTTAAGTACTTCTGATATGTCTGGGGAAAAGGTATGTGGCATGTAGTATTACGATGGTTGATTTGATATAAAGACTCCCTTTGGGTCCCTGGACTGGGAGGAGCCTTTACCTCCATGAACTCAAAGCGTGCACATCACATAGGCACCCCAACAAGGGTTACAACCATTTGCAGATCAAAAAGGTCGGGCTTATTGCTGCAAAGCAGGACATTCACACCTAGAAGATTTATGAGTGCTAGCCAGGATGTGTCTGGCTGAAGATGAGAAATCCTATCTCCTCTCCTTAGAAATTGTCTACTTCAAAGCATAGCAATTGGAATCTTTTGATATACAATAGCAACTCTTCACCTCAGGCTAGGATTAGGGGTATAAATGTTCCCCAAAATCTCAGGCACATTGGGGTCTGGCTAGATTTCATGGTGACACTGTGCCATTATGATTCTGACTAGATTCCCGGCTCTATCCATTGCCCTTTCATAACAGTTGAGTCTATCCATCTTCATTCATCATTGGAGCAGCGTCCTTCAGGTAATTATCACCATTAGAAAGCCTTGTGTTTCCTATCCAAGCTAACTACTTTACTCCTGAGTTCTTGTATCTTTGTATGTTTGAATCCTCAAATAAACTGCAGTTCAGCTTTGTCTCTATCAGTCTATTCTTTAGCCACCTCCGTAAACATAGAATAAAAGATTCCATAGAAGACTTGGACTTTAGTAATTCCCCAGGTTCAAGGCCTTCATTACAGTGGTATACATGTATCATTGTGTGGTGGTCTTTGACAAGGGGTGGCTATGTAGTGACAGTAGGAGGCAATGTAAGGGTTAAACTGTTGGTGCACTGAATGCTGAAACCAGCATGAGGAATATATAGGAGGGTTCATTCTGGCTGAGCCTCAGCTTATCACTAGGTTGGTGGTGTGAAAAGAAACAGGCAGGAGATTAAGAGAAAAAGGGGGTGATAGGGGACGTCTGGTCACTGTCCTGGGAACAAAGGATGAAAGGGCACCAAACTGGAGAGGTGGAGTCAACAACTTCAAATCTTTTTATTATGCTTTTATATGTCCTGGTGCCCTCTGTTCTAACCGAAAAGTCTACCAGGAACCTCTGTCTTCACTGGTTGCAGCAATAAAGGTTTTTCATTAACCAACTGAAGACTGGTTGTCTGTGTCTTGGAGTAAGAGTTTCCCCTGGTTCTGACAGAAAGACCAGAACCCAAAAGGGCCTAGTGCTGGTCTTGGGCCGCCATTGGCTCTTTTAGCTTGAAGACAGATGAAAAAGATTCAAATCTGGCAAGCAGATTTTCCCAGCTAGGGCAAGTCTTTTCCCAGTCTTGCTACATCTGTAGTTTATCCACAGCATTCTATAATCTCACAGAAATGGATCCTACTGTTGTGTCACCAAGAAGAGAAAGGAATTGTTCCGTTTGTCAGATGCCTAAAGAATTATAGCATAATGATTTTATTTTAACTGCCAAGACAACACTGTAGGAAATCCTGGGATTTGCACTTTAAGAAGGGATACTTAGAATTTTCAATTTCAATGTTCTAGTGCCTCAGAAGACTACAAATCCCAGGATCATATAGGATGTAGGCAGAACAGTCAAAGAGGAATTATAGGGCCCTTTCACACTACACAATTATAGCAGTACGATTCCAGTGAAATTGTAATGGCTGCATGGTATGAAATTATGGGATATGTACTTTGGGAGGCATTAGAGCTCTGTGGCTGAGAATTCTAAATGCCCTTCCCTAAACTGCAAATCCCAGGATTCCATAGGATACTGCCCTAAAATTTAATCAGTGTCATAATGGTGTATTGTAAAGGGCCGAGAAAGGAGCAACCATGGGGCTCCAAACCAATGATGGTTATTAGCTCAGCCTAACACGCAAGAGTCAGCCCTTGGAGGCTCTAAAGTACAGATCAGCATCTTTGATTTGTCTCCTTTCCTATCCCAAGCTGGATTTCTGGGAAAAACAAGTCTTTCTTTTATCTCATAAGAGCTTCATGAGCTGTTTATCCTCTTTCTGCCATAAGCTCACATTGCACTAGCCCTGCTGAACTACCAAATTAGCCAATTAATACTCCATTCACCAAACTACAATTCTCAAGAATCTGTATGTGCTGTAGGATGGAAGAATGGCAGTTCACATGGCATCAAACTCTTACAATTGAATACACCTTTGCTTGCCAAAGTGTCCCTCAGTCGAGAGAGTAAGGTTGTGAATTCAGGATTGTCTCAGGCCCTGAAGTCTGTGGGTCATACATAAAGACCTGGGGATGAGCCCCTAGGGATGTCATTAAGTATTAAGTACTAACCACAGTTGCTCACAGCTTGTCATTCAAATATACACATATTTTCCAGTGTGGAAATTAAGACAAACATCTTAAAGGGCTGTTCCCAGATCCAGGAGAAATGAGATTATTTTTCACTTATTTGGGGAGACAGGATAAAGAACATTTAATTTAGCCTCCTTGTTTCTAGCCAGAATGTGGATGCAGAGCAGAGTGGAACATGAGCCCTTGTATCACTGCAATTGAAAAATAGCAGGAAATCCAGAGACCCTGCAGTCTTTCCAGTTGCAGCTACAAATAAATTAAATCTTGCAAATTGTAACAAGTTGCTACTCTCAGCTGCCTGGAGTTGACCTTCCCCAGAAAAACTGGAGAACAGGCACCATCATCTCCATGAAAACTGAAGGCTGAAGGCCAGGCCCTGATGTATGACAACCCTACTGCCCCATGTAAAAAAGGCAAGAAAAATCATATTGCAGGAGAAGCATCCAAATAAATTGTGATTCTTTCTAGCCCAGATTAGCCCAGTCCTGAGGATGAGAGGAAGGGGAAGCAAAAGCAAAGCAGCTTCATTTATATACCGCTTCATACCATGCTATGGGGTGTCTAAGAGGTTTACAACTGTAAGCTCATTGCCCCCCAACAGTTGGGTACTCATTTTAGTGACCTCGGAAGGATGCAGGCCTGAGTCTAGCCTGAGAGCCCTGGCTAGTATTGAACTCACAACCTTGTGGTTTATGAGTGAGTGGCTGCAGTACAGGCATTTAACCAATATGCCATCAGGGCTCCTGGTGAGTTTGAATCAGGAATCAGTAAATGTTGTGTGTCAGTGCAGAGCTAGAAAGGGAACAGAAATGCATTTTCAACATCCTTATTCATGGCCAAAATCAGCTGAATTCTGGCAACACCTCATTAATACAAATACTGATGCTCTATAATTGATGCTGTTTTTCACAGACTCTGACTGGGCAATGAAGAATACAGAATGCTCCAAATAATTCAAAGATTTATTGAATGATCCTGTAAGTGAAAGATACTTTAAAACCACAAACTTTGTAACACAAATAGCACAAAAAGATTATAACAAAGCTTTACAAAACACAATATGGAGGCTGCCTCACACACAAAAAACATTTTCCACTGCTTGCATTTCTACATTTTCTCTCTAGTGTGGCCTTTATGATGCCTCAAACGGTGTGAATTCTGAGTAAAACACTTTCCACGCAGCTGGCGTTTGTATGGTTTCTCTCCTGTGTGGACTCTTTGATGAGCCAGAAGGACTGACTTGCGAACAAAACCTTTTCCACACTGCTGGCATTTGTATGGTTTCTCTCCTGTGTGGACACTCTGATGTGCCAGAAGGACTGACTTTTTAGCAAAACATTTCCCACACTGCTGGCATTTGTACGGTCTCTCTCCTGTCTTGACTCTCTGATGTATTTTAAGATATGACATGCTAGCAAAGCATTTTCCACACTGCTGGCATTTGTATGATTTCTCTCCTGTGTGGACTCTCTGATGAGTATAAAGGGATGACTTCTGAGCAAAACATTTCCCACACTGCTGGCATTTGTATGGTTTCTCTCCTGTGTGGACTCTATCATGAATCAAAAGGGTTGACTTCTGAGTAAAACACTTTCCACATAGCTGGCATTTGTATGGTTTCTCTCCTGTGTGGATTCTCTCATGAGTAATAAGGTGTGAACTATCAGCAAAACATTTCCGACACTGCTGACATTTGTATGGTTTCTCTCCTGTATGGACTCTCTGATGAATCACAAGGATTGAATTATGAGCAAAACATTTTCCACACTGTTGGCATTTGTATGGTTTCTCTCCTGTGTGGACTCTCTGATGTTTTGAAAGTTCTGACTTCATAGCAAAGCATTTCCCACACTGCTGGCATTTGTACGGTTTCTCTCCTGTGTGAACTCTCTGATGAGCCAGAAGTTGTGATTTCTGAGCAAAACATTTTCCACACTGCTGACATTTGTATGGCTTCTCTCCTGTATGGACTCTATCATGACTCAAAAGGGATGACCTCTGAATAAAACACTTTCCACACAGCTGGCATTTATATGGTTTCTCTCCTGTGTGGGTTCTCTGATGAGCCAGAAGGACTGACTTGAGAGCAAAACATGTCTGACACTGCTGACATCTGTATGGTTTCTCTCCTGTGTGGACTCTCTGATGCCTCACAAGAGCTGATCGGTGAGCAAAACCATTCCCACACTGCTGGCATTTGTAAGGCTTCTCTCTTGTGTGGACTCTATCATGACTCAAAAGGGATGAGCTCTGAATAAAACTCTTTCCACACAGCTGGCATTTGTATGGTTTCTCTCCTGTGTGAGTTCTCTGATGAGCCAGAAGGACTGACTTGAGAGCAAAATATTTCTGACACTGTTGGCATTTATATGGTTTCTCTCCTGTATGGACTTTCTGATGCCTCACAAGAGCTGACCGGTGAGCAAAACCATTCCCACATTGCTGGCATTTGTATGGTTTCTCCCCTGTGATGACTGTCTGATGTGTTTTAAGGTGTGACATGTGAGCAAAACATTTCCTATACTCCTGGCATTTGTATGATTTTTCTCCTGTGTGGATTCTCTGATGCATCACAAGTTCTTCTATAAAGAACAAGGAAAAGCTCAAGTAGGAGAAAAAAAAATCAGAGAAAAAGGAGTTTCTGTGTCCCCTCCTCTCCCTTCATAGATATCAGTCAGAATTGCTAAATGGAACCCCATAATATGAACACAAGGACTTGGGCTGGTTTGAACCAGCTCATGTAAACAAGTTAAAATTTTGTCAGGTTCATGGCTGCCTTACAATATATACATCACCTATTCTGTCCCTATGATAGACTTTCCCAGAAGTACCTTCCAGTCCACAGAGCTAGACTATGTTTGCTTTGCTGCTGCCCTTCCTCCTCTTTCCCAAATGCCTGATCATCTTCCATTTTCCCCTCCAAACTCCAATGTTCACACCAGCCCTCTCTATTTTACATATTCTTTCTCTCTCATTCACTCACTCACACACAGTGTGTTTCGTTTTATTTTACATGTTCTCTCTCTCTCTCTCTCACACACACACACACAGAGTGTGATGCAGGAGAGACATTTTGAGGCCCTTTTGGTAAAAAAAAAAAAAAAAAGGATAATAAACATCCAAATCAATAGGGAAGGCCAA
This sequence comes from Phrynosoma platyrhinos, assembly GCA_020142125.1. NCBI lineage: Eukaryota > Metazoa > Chordata > Lepidosauria > Squamata > Phrynosomatidae > Phrynosoma > Phrynosoma platyrhinos. Next base: position 331,912,579 of record CM034703.1, read on the forward strand.
AGATGAGGGATAGACATCTTTAAGATAAGAATGATAGGAATGAGAAGCTATTGGGGATTAGGGGCATACACTGGACCCCAAGGGATCTCAAGAGGGCATCTCCCATTGTACCATCTGAAAAAAATTAAATAATGTTTTACTCCTCTTTATCTCCCAAAATTCTTTGGGGAAATGGAGGCAGTTTTGTTACTGTTGGGCCCTCTTGGAGCTATTTTAAGGCCAGGAGAGGCATTTTTTCCAAGAAGATATTGGAAGCCTATCCAAAGCATAGAAAGGCTGAAAGAGGTGCCAAAAAAAAAGCAAAAAAAAAAAAAAAAGCTGAATAATCATGATCTAGAATGTGCTAAGGAGCATTTGGGGACAAAAAATAATGCCATGGTTCTTTCCTAAGAAATCCTAGGACTGGGAGTTTAGGAAGGATTTTTAAGAACCCTCAACTAGAGAGCTCTAGTGCCTGACTAGACTATAAATTCCAAGATTCTGCAGGATGTTGCTATGACAATTAAAGGGGAATCATTGTGCTATGACAATGCAGTATGAATGGGCCCTCAGTCTCCATAGGAATGGCTTCATGTTCCTTACCCAAGGAAGACACATTCTCATAGCTTTCCATCATCACATCGTTGTACAAAAATCTCTGGTTCCGATCTAACAGTTCCCATTCCTCTTCTGTGAAGTACAGAGCGACATCCCCAAAAGTCACCTGTAATAGAAAATAGCCTTCATCCAGAGATTGACTAAGCAAAAGGGGAGGAAAGCACCTGGTGCATCTCAAATATTATTTGATCCCATCAGGATAATGATAGTGTGGGGCATGTTTGAATATTCACCCATCTTTTTCCTTTAACTCTCTGGACCTTGAAAAATAGGGCATTAGGGGAAATACAAGCCTACAATCTGAGTCCCTGATGATCTAAATTTCCCATGTGAATCTGCTTAACTAACTGGCATAAGTCTATAAAACATCCAAGGGTAGCCATGTTTGCCATATAGCAAATCCAATAACATACAAACAATGATACTGTTATTGGGCCAAACAAAATGCACAATTACATGTTGCAAACTTTTGAAGCCACATTGGCTTCTTCATCAGGCAAGGTGTTAAAAACCAAACAGGAGCAAAATGTTAGTCATATGCCTGCATTTTGTTGTTTCTGGTCTTAATTCAGATAGTAGCAGGGGCTTTTTGCAGACTGGCACCTCCTCCTTTGGCCATCTGGCCACTGGGAGATTCTCAAAGTCAAGGAAATTTAATGTCCATTTGCAACTCAAATAAGATGCTTACTTTGGAATCCATTGTGTCTCCATCCATCCATCCAGGAAAGATTCTAGAGCAGATCATTAAACAGAGTCTGTGAACATTTAGAAGGCAATGCCATAATCACAAAAAGTCAACATGAGTTTCAGAAAACAATTCATGCCAGACTAATCTGATCCCTTTTTGATAAAATGACTAGCTTGGTAAATGAAAAGAATGCTGTGGATATAGCATATCTTGATTTCAGAAAGGCCTTTGACAAGGTTCCCCGTGACATTCTTTCAAACAAGCCAGTAAGATGTGGGCTAGACAATGCAACTGTTAGGTGGATTTGTAACTGAGTTCTCTGCAGTGACCAGAGTGCTTTTGCACATTTAAAACTTGTGTGCCAAGCATGCCCATTCCTTGAAACGTTGTGTATGCCCATGGTGGTACATCCCATTTGGACTAATGTAATGCACTGTACTTGGGGCGGCCATTGAAAAGTGTTTGGAAACTTCAGCTGGTCCAAACAGCTGCAGTTAGGCGGTTAACGGGGGCAGATTACAGAGATCACACAATGCCCCTGTTGAAACAGCTTCACTGGCTAACAGTTTGTTTCTGAGCACAATTCAAAATGCTGGTTATAAAGCCCTATATGGCTCACTTCCAGGCTATTTGGCAGATTGCATCTCCCGTATGAGCCAACCTGGGCACTGAGATCCTCAGGAAAAGCTCTTCCCTCCATCCCACCACTATCATAAGCACGGTGGGTGGGGAGATGAGAGGGTCTTTTTCATGGCTGCCCCTAAACTCTTAAACTCCCTTCCTAGGAAGACCAGAATGGCCCCCTCTTTGTTGTCCTTTTGCCAGCAAGCTAAGACCTTCCTGTTCACACAGGCATTTAAAATAGAAGGTTTTTAAAGAACAGTCTGGATATTGTATTCTTTTAAATTATTTTTAAACACTTTTATCTTTTTAACTATATTTTTACATGCAATATGTTTTAATATTGTAATAATTTAACTCTGTTTTAATGTAACATTTTTCTATGTTTTTAATTGTCCTGTTTCTAATCTTGTAAGTCACTCTGAGTCCTAGTTTTGGGAAAAAGGTGGAATATAACAATACAACAACAAATAACAACAACAACAAACAAACAAACAACAACAGAACAAGGCTTTCTGAAGGATGCTCAGAGGGGCCACCATTGGCAGGAAGCCCAGTCCCATCAGCTCTGACCCTGATTGGCTGAGAGGGAAAGAAAGGATAACATGGCAGGAAGCACTGATCAACAGAATCACTAAAGAGAAAGACAATGGGTATCTGTCCACCCATTGCATTCCAGACTGTTAAACTCCTGATGGCTGTGAACATTAACCTGTTCCAAGGTAGTATTTTCTGTGGTTTCTTCCATGTGAGAGAAAATGAGTATAGATTGTCCTCTCTGCTAACACGTGGAGACCATTACAGACATTCACACCTGCAAAAAATAAAAATAGAAGTGTTTTACATATTCACACATTTAAACAATCTTCCATGAACCACCAAAAAGTCAATTAAATAGTTCTGAGCTCAAATCAAGCCTGAATTTTCTCTAGAAGACAAAATAAATACATTTAGGGTATCATACTTTGGACACATAGTGAGATGAAAAGATGGGGAAGGTTAGAAAAGTGGAAGACAGCAGAA
>CM034703.1:332165012-332177314 GCA_020142125.1 Phrynosoma platyrhinos
ATAATAATAATAATAATTTATTTATTTATTTATTTATACCCCACCCCTATAATGCAATCGGGGAGGCTAACAATGTTTAAAAAAAAATACAAAGTACAATCAAACCCCCATACCCTCCCCCCCTTAAAAAGTATTAAATCAACTAAGAATTAAAACCATACAAATTAAAACAATAACAATTGACAAACAACATCAATACAGATAAGTCATTAAAGGAAAGGCAGTGGTTACGTGTTGATGAGGTGGGCTAAGAAGAAGGATCCTAGAGGGCTCCCCTAAGAGGGGTTTCTGAGGCTGGGATTTCTATCCTGGAAAGGCCTGCTGGAAGAGATCCATCTTAACAGCCTTTTTAAAGCTGTCTAGAGATGTAAATCAAATACCCTCCCAAGGGATCACACGGTCCAAAATCAAACACAGGGGAAACAAAGGGACAGATTATGTAAATATTTAGTATCTATATCAAGCAGAGTGCAGAGTAGCCAGTATAATATGAGTTTGTGGTATCAGACAGGAGAGAAGTAGTTGGAATGCTCTTGTAAGGTTAAAAAAAGTAAAATTTACACTTATTGTTTCAGAAAATCCCACTGGAACAGAAAATGAGATATCCAAAAGAAGGATTTCAGTAGAAGAGCCCCGAATGCATGGGTGTAAGTAATCCATGAGGATGTCTGTGTGAGTGAAAAGAAGTGGTTCTACCCTGTTTTACATGGCCTAAAATGGGAAGAAATTGGAATGAAGCTGTGGTATGGGGCTAAACACCAGAGGGAAATAACCCCCAAGTTGCTCCAGATCAAGCCAGAAAGTGTGAACTATCGTATCACACCAGCATATGGACTGCACACTGGTGTGGAGACAGGCAAAGAGACCAGCAAGCCGATAACAACATTGCTTCTCATAGGGTTGTTGTTTTTTGTCAACCACCTGTGAATCGATCACACATGTGCACAAGTGGTCAGCTGCACCATTGACCCACCACACCCTCCATGCAGTCAAAATGATGACAAACACAGCAGGTTGCCAACAATGTATTCAATAAGAATATTAACAAAGTGGCTGATCCAAAAAGGAACCATGGGGAAAGGATGAGCATGTACAAGCTGGTATCCATAATTGCACTATACCAGTGTGTCACTGACCACACCAAAGTGCTATACAAGTGGTTGATCACTTATGCGATGGAGTGGCAAGTCGCATGGCCGGTTGTGTGGTGTGTCAAATGGTGTGAAAGCGGGCAGGATGACAGAGAAGACTGGTGGCCACTGGTAGCATGTCAGTGCACACATGTGTATGTCTTTGGGGTGGAAGAGGGGGAAAATAATATTGTGGCACAACTTGTACCCATTAATACCCCATTTTGGACAATCAGTCCTTGTAGAAGAAGACAGCGGTGCACACTGCCTGTGTGGTTTTGGCCTGTTGTGGAAACTTGCGATGCGGTCAGTCAGTTCTCCCCACGAATCGAGTAACCCTGGAGGTAAGCCAATTTTCCCCCTTCTGTTTGCTCAGCATCCTTGAGGATGAAAGCATCATGGATGCTCCCTTCTTAAAAACAAGAGGGAACAAAAGACTGACTAACTTTTGGAAGAATGGCAAAGTGACCTCTGCAAGGAGACAAGAAACAAAAAGGGTTGAACACATAGGTTAGAGAAAGAAACAGAGAAGAGAGAAAAGGGCAGGCATACCTCTGTCCCTAACTGATTTATACGAGTGTTGATGCCTCTTCACTTCCTACAAAGACGGGGAAATGGAGGCAGGAAGGACCATGGGAGATCTCAGCACAAGTGGTCACTGCATATACTTAAGAACAGCTGATGGCACAATTCTATACACTCTCACTAAAGGAGAGCATAGCTGAAATACAGGAGACTCATGGTGCGTCTACACCAGGGGTCGGCAACCTATGGCCCGGGGACCGGATCCGCCCCCCTGAGGCCTTTGGACAGGTCCGCTGCTCCCAAGGTCTTCCGTGGGCCAAGGGGGGGGGGAAGGCACCGCGCATGCTCATGTGCGCATGCGCAATACATCAGAAGTAATGCACATGCATGCGTGAGCGAGCGTGTGCATGCATGCACAGTATTTCTGGCATATTGCGCATGTGTGCGCATGCGCACACGAGCGTGCGCAGCACCATTTCCCCCCCATCAGCCTGTGGAAGACCTTGGGACCAGTGGACCGGCCCCAGCTAGGAGAAAGTTGCCTACCCCTTGTCTACACTGTATAAATAATGCTGCTTGACACCACTTTAACAGCCGTGGCTCCACCCTACAGAATCCTGGGGATTGTAGTTAGGTGAGGCACCAGCACTCTTTAGTAAAGACAGCTAAAGACCTTGTAAAACTACAAACCCAAGGATTCCATAAGATGGAGTTAATGGTAAAAGGTAAAGGTATTCCCCATTGACAAGGTTGTCAAGTCATGTCTAACCATAGGGAGCAGTGCTCATCTCTGTTACTAAGCTGAAGAGCCAGCGTTGTCAGAGACTACTCTGTGATCATATGGCTATCATGAATGCACAGAATGCTGGTTACTTTCCCGCCAAAGTGGTACCGTACCTATTTATCTACTTGCATTTGCATGCTTTTGAACTGCTAGGTTGGCAAAAGCTGGGACTAGTGATGGGAGCTCACCCCATCAGGAGTCACTTGGGCCTTGAACTGCCAACCTGCCGATCTTCAAATCAACAGAGTCAGCTTCTTAACCACTTGAGCCACCACATTACAGGACTTAAAGTGGTGTCAAGCTGCATTATTTCTGAAGTGTAGATACACCCTTTAAGTTGCAGCAAGGCATGGGAGCAAGGGAGCTGTCTCTAAGGTATCATAGGAAATATGTCTTTTGACAGCAATCAATGAACTTGGTACATGTAGGCACTCCAGATGGAAGGGAGGAAGGGCAGAATCAGTTGAAAAGCAAGACCTTCGTATGGCTGAAGCTGTTAGAGCTGGATTAGGGCAGGCAATAACAAGTGCAGAAAAATTGAAAGCAGGATCTTCAGTCCCCAAGGGGGAAGCTCCCTCTTTCTCACTCTGTGTTTGTGTAAGACAGAGAAAGAGGAATAAGAAGCTACTGTCTTAAACATGGGAAGAGCATCAAATGTCTTGAACTGGTCTGAAAAGTATGCATGTAACTATTGTTATAATGCAGTCACATCAATTCACACCAAAGAACAGTGCAGCAGTGGAAATCCATATGTACTGGGATTTTCATGGGGCACACCATGGGCTAGGCGTGTAGCTATGAGGAAGGAGCAAAATGAGTGTATTGACCTTTGAATAAGAATTTGCTATGGTGAGGCAGACAGTGGCTGCTGACCCACTGCAGAATTAACGCAATTCAGTAACCCCTGAACTGCCATAGCTCCATTGTATGGAAACCTGGGATTTATAGTTGGTTATATAGGTCTAGCCAGAGGGACACTAAGAAAAGAATTGTACCTTATAGGAGGCAGCCTGAAATGTTTCTCTTGAGACAAAGGCTAATGACATGTAAATATGCAAATGTAGCCTTCCTTGCTTTTTTATCTGTTTATCTATTACTGTGTTCCTGCTTCATACCAGGACCCTATGGCCACATAGTGAAGATGGAGCCCCTGGTTCTGCCATCACTTGAAGTTTGCCAATCTCTGAAGTTTGTGCTTCATCACTAGCTTTTGTTGTGGAGGCTTTGTGGCTTCATACACCATCAGTTCTCTCCACGGCATTTGACACCTGGGATTTATGCATGCAAGCAAACTTAAGGCCAGAGGAGGAAGCTGAAGTCCTTGATCCTGTTGGATTGTTGAGATCACAAGAGCCCTGCCAATCCCAGAAGCTCCTGTTTTCTTGGCATCTTTCCTGCTCCTGGGGCATCACAGCGCAAAGGCTTAAGAGGACTTGCTTGGGGGGCCTCAGAGCAGTTTGGGTAACTTGGGGGGGCTCAAGGCAATCTGTTATAAGAGCCTGGCCAATTTGGACATCAGCCCATTCCAACCTCCAGGTAAGCCAAAGAGAAATGAGTGGGGATCTTTGCTGATCAACCTCCATCCCCAGTAAAGTTGATCTCTTCCCTCTTTGGCAAACCTGACTGACTAAATGCAATGCAGCTCTTCCCCTAGGAGACTCTGATCCCCCCTGTTAGTCCATAAGGATCTCTTCTCTGCACTTCCCATGCAAGAAGGGGAAGAAGAGATTTTTCTTTAAAAAGAATAAAATAAAACCATTTTTAAAAAGGGGGGGGACTTTGCTAGTATATGAACTCCCGCATTCCTGCACACACCAGACCAGCTCCTCATCTTCCACTAGCCAAATACTGCCCCTTCCTCTCTTTCTCCTCTATGCACTGGCCCCCTCCTCATTCTCCCCCTTGAGAAGTCAGAAAGGATAATCTTTAAGATTCCTGGCACACTGCCCTTTCTTCCTCCTCAAATGGGCCATCCAGGGGTTGAGTTATGACATCTTCCTGCTCTTCATCGGATTCATCCAGGGGATGTTATGACAGGGTCAGAATAAGGACATTTAATTTAGCCTACTTGCTTTTAGGGGATGCAGTGGCTCAAGTGGTTACGACGCTGACTCTGTTGATTGCAAGATCGGCAGGTTGGCAGTTCAAGACCTGGGTGCTGCAAGGTGGAGTGAGCTCCCGTCACTAGTCCCAGCATCTGCCAACCTAGCAGTTTGAAAGCATGCAAATCAAGCAGATAAGTAGGTACCACTTTGGTGGGAAGATAAACAGAGTTCTGTGCAATCATGCTGGCCACAGGATCACAGAGTAGTCTCTGACAATGCTGACTCTTCGGCTTAGTAACGGAGATCAGCACCAGCACCAGCCCCTACGGTCAGACACGACTTGACAACCTTGTCAACGGGGAATACCTTTACCTGCTTGTAGCCAGATGGCAGAAGCAGAGTGGAGAGCGTGCTCTTGTATCAAAGCAACTGGGATGGGGAGGAGCAAGCCAAGTAAATTCATAGATCTCATTCAGAGTAGCAACAAATAGATTAAGCCTTGGAAATCGTAACAAGCTATTGCCTTCCCAGCTGAACTGCAGACTTGAATAGAGCCCTTTCCTCTTGCCTGGAGATGAGCCTCCCCCCCCTTAAACTGGAGAACAGGCACTTTTGTCTCCTGCCTGGAAATGGCCCATGGATACAGGAGACTCAGGGCAAAGCCCTGATCTGGCAACCCCTTCCTTTAGACTTCAGTCAGGGTGGGCCCCATTTACAGACAGTGTGGAGACAACCTCCAGGGCTGTACAGGAACTCTTTCCTCGCTTGGAGGACACTCCAGTACTGATGCTCCACTGGCATGGAGCCCTCCAGAGAACAAGGTCACCTGGCCACAAGGGGGCAGCAAGGGAAGGAGTTGGGAGGAATTAAGTCAGGGGTAGGCAACCTAAGGCTCGGGGGCCGGATGCAGGCCCCCGAGGCCTTTGGACCAGCCCCAGGCCAGTCCTGCTCCCGCCGCCGCCGCCCGCCATGATTATTGTTACTTGTTCTTGGGGTTTTCTTGGCAAAATCTCCAGAGGGGTTTTGCCATGACTTTTCTGGGGCTGAGAGAGTGTGCATGCATATTTTTAATTTTTTAAAACTTTTATTTATTTATTTATTTATTTATTTATTTTTGGTGCTTTGCCCCCCCCAATTGTCTGAGGGACAGCAACCCGGTCCCTGGCTCAAAAAGGTTGCCTCCCCCTGAATTAAGTTTTGTATGCACTTAAGTTAAAGAGAAGGCATGAACAAAGAGACCTATGTGATTGGTGCATTTATTTAAAAAAACATGACTAAACTGCAGGTCTTTTCATCCCAAAAGGCCAATAGACAAGATCTTAAAATCAAACAAATGCTGCAGAGGAGAAAAAGGAGTTAGCCCCCCTCTACTTCTCACAACCTTTTGACAGGGTAGACACTTATTATTATCATTTATTTATATAGTGCCACCAGTGTACCTGATACTTTAAAAGTAAAAGGACAACAGAAACTGACCAGACCTGCTAAAAGCATATATATTTATTTATGTAGAGAGAGAGAAGGGAAGGAAGAAGAGATAACAAATATAAAACTATGCAATACAACAGTTAAATTACAGTATCCAGATAGAACTACAAAAAACAACATGCAAAGGGATCATGTAGCATCTTTAAGACTAAATGGGGGAAAGAAGATGTAGCATGAACTTTATTTAGTAGAAATGGTCTTACTTCCTCAGATGCTGCAATGTGTAATATTTTGTTTTAGAAATAAAATGCATTTTAAAAAGGGATATGTATTTTTGTCTCTGAAATATTTATCTCAACCATTTCCACTGCTCTAATAGGAAAGAATGGCTTCCCATGAAGGAGAAAATGTGAAATCCACCGATTCCACTTTTAACAAAGGTTTCTGACTGAAGCTTCTTTGCAGAATACAAGTGAGGTGGTCAGAATGGGAAGCAGAAGGGGGTTCACCTAGAATATTTGTGGCTTCCTCCATTGCTCTCATCTAGACTTTTGTGGCTGATGAATTTCGTAGGTATTGAAAGTTGACATTCTGGGCCATTTGATTGTGCTCTTTATGGTCTGGGACCATTACAAAGTTAATAATAACATTTAAGTTATAAAATATTTTTGTGAAATGTGTCCAACAACATGCCAGTGGTTTTGGCATCCATCATTCAAAGATGGCCTGTGCTGCCCAGCTGAGTTCTATTTCAGCTATTGCCCTGGTCCCTCCTGGACTGATCTTGCTCTTGCTTCAGGAAGAAGATAGTCAACAAGGGTACCAGGAACAGCCCCTCCTCATCTACTCCCTCCCCCTCTCAGCACCATTAGTGAAGCTTAGAAAAGAGAGAAAAAGAGAGAATCAACAAGAAGCAAGAGAGATAAAGGGACCCCCTTCTTTTGCCTCGTCCTTGTCTGCTGCTGACTAGTATTAATTGTACCTGTACCTGCCACCCCCTTTCCTCTCATTTGTCTTTGCTGGGCTCCAAGCCCAAGACAGTCTATGCAATTTTAGCAAAGACTATGCGGTGATATGTACCTATGCAGGCTTCCAGTCTGGAAAAAGACACTTCATAGAGAAAAAGAACAAAAATAAGAACACTTAACCAGGTGAGCATCTGGGGACCCTACCATACATGCCCCCTGCCTGCCTGACCCCTAAGTGATGGAAAATTATTTCTTGCACCCTGCCAAAGTGCAAGATATGTTAAAATTATAAGCTGTGAAGCAGAAACAGCAGAAATGAGATCATGATAGAGATTTATAAGACACAATTTAGATGTATGGAAGTTGTCTTCATACTGCTGGCATTTCTATGCTTTCTCTCTGTGATGTTTCTGATGCCTCAAAAGCTGTGAATTCCGAGAAAAACATTGACCACAGTCTTGGCATCTGAATGGTTTTTCACCTGTATGGAGTCTCTGATGATTCACAGTGGCTGACTTGTGAGCAAAACATTTCCCACAGTGCTGGCAGATGTATGGTTTCTCTCCCGTGTGGACTCTGTGATGTGTCACAAGGGTTGACTTGTAAGCAAAACATTTACCACATTGTTCGCATTTGAATGGTTTCTCTCCTGTGTGGACTCTCTGATGCCTCAAAAGATTTGGCCTGTCAACAAAACATTTTTCACATTGTTCACATTTGAATGGTTTCTCTCCCGTATGGACTCTCTGATGCCTTAAAAGATTTGTCCTGTCAACAAAACATTTTTCACATTGATGACACTCAAATGGTTTCTCTCCCATGTGGACTCTCTGATGCCTTGAAAGGTCTGAGTCGTCAGCAAAATATTTTCCACACTGCTGGCATTTGTATGGTTTCTCTCCTGCGTGGAGTCTCTGGTGAGTCAGAACAGTTGACTTTTCAGCAAAACATTTTCCACACTGTTGACATTTGAATGGTTTCTCCCCTGTGTGGACTCTCTGATGCCTCAAAAGATTTCGTCTGTCAGCAAAACATTTTTCACATTGCTGACATTTGAATGGTTTCTCTCCCGTGTGGACTCTCTGATGTCCTGAAAGGTCTGACTTGTCAGCAAAACATTTTCCACACTGGTGGCAATTGTATGGTTTCTCTCCGGTGTGGACTCTCTGATGCGTCACTAGTAATGAATTCCGAGCGAAACATTTCCTACACTGCCGGCATCTGTATGGCTTCTCTCCTGTGTGAACTCTCTGATGACTCACAAGCACTGACTTCTGAGCAAAATATTTTCCACACTGCTGGCAGTTGTATGGTTTCTCTCCTGTGTGGACTTTCTGGTGACTGTCAAGGTGTGACTTATGAGCAAAACATTTCCCACACTGCTGGCATTTGAAAGGTTTCTCTCCCGTGTGGACTCTTTGATGCCTCAAAAGGTCTGACTTGAGAGCAAAACATTTTCCACACTGCTGGCATTTGTATGGTTTCTCTCCTGTGTGGACTCTTTGATGAGTGACAAATTTTGAATAGCAAGGAAAATCTTTTCCACAGTCCTGGCATCTGTACCATTTCTTTTGTTTTTTACTTCTTGTAGAGTTCATAAGATCTGAATTATAAACAAAATATTTCCCATGTTCTTGCCATCTGTATGCTTTGCCTGGTATGTGGACTCGGCAGCTTATAAGAGGCAGATCAGTGCATACATCCATTTTCCTCCAGTGATCTCCTGTGAAGCAGGAAACAAAGACAAAACTGAATCACAGCATTAAGTGAGGAACCGGGAGCAACAGTGTAGTTAAGCAAGCTGTTTCCCAAAAGAAAAGCAACTTCAGGGAAAGAGGAGCTATTGTGTCTTCTCCTCCTCTGCTGCTGGATATTACTCACAAGAGCTTAATGAAGCCACATGATATTTCTGGAAGAAAGACCTGGGGACAAACAGCTGCCTTGGAAGTCATTACTTTCTGGCTGTTTTGGTCCTTCCTAAGAAGTTATCTTCCATCCACAGAGTTTCAAACTGACCATGACAGAAGCTTCAATATGAGGGAATTCCAGGTCATCTGAGAATTTCATGGATGAGCAGGACTGGGACCCAGATCTCAGTAAGGGCCACAAAGAGCTTGTCAAACAGGGGTAGTCAACTGTTTGGAATTAGGGGGCTGCATGAGAGCCAGCATGGTTTAGTAATGTGAATACTGAACTATGACTCTGGAGACCAGGTTTCAAATCCTTGGTCAGCCATGGAAACCCACACTGCAGGAAGCAAGCACCTTGTTTCCAGGTAGAGACATAGGCTTCTGCTTGGAAACAAGGTGTGCAGGGAGCACCTGCCTTGTTTTAAAGAGAAATTGGTCATTAGTATTAAACACTGATGGATGAGAAAGCAAAATAAAAAACCCTCAGTCCTGCCCAGGCAAGCAATAAGGGCCTTTTCACACTACACAGTTACAAAGCTATGATTACACTTTAATTGCCATGTCAACATCTTATGAAATCCTAGGACTGGCAGTTTAGTGAGCAGTATTTAGAATCCTCAATAAAAGAGCCCTAGTTCTTAATTTCAAATCCCAGGATCCCACAGGACATTGCCATGGCAGCTAAAGTGAATTCATGGTTTGTGTAGTGTGAAAAGGCCCTCACTCTCCCTAGGAAGGGCAATGAATCAAAGTCTCTTACCTAGGGCAGACACGTTCTGATAGTTTTCCATCATGACCTCAGTGTACAAAGATCTTTGGTTCTGATCCAGCAGGTTCCATTCTTCTTCTGTGAAATACACAGCCACATCCTCAAAGGTCACCTGCAACAGAAAGCAGCCCTCATCCAGACAAAGACTCACTCATCAGGGGTGAAGAAAAACCATGGTGCATCCCCAGCCAGACTGAATTACTTCATAATATAGGCAGAGGGGGAACATGTCTGAATAACCCCCTGTCTGTTTTTATTAACTTCCTGCATCTTGAAGATTAGTGCCTGAGGACTCTAACCTGGCTCCCTGATGAACTAGCCTTGTTATGTAAAGGGAAGTTCTATTGGGCACATGAGAGTTTTTCTACTTAGACCTTCCCAATCATTAACTGGCATGTGTCTAGGGCAGCAATTCCCAATCTAGTGTCCTACAGATAATTTGGATTTCCACTACCTTTAATTTTTGCTACTTTGGCAAATGTGTTTAGTTATTTTGGCACACAAGCCAGAGAATACTACAACAATCTCTTCCTGTTCCTGGCCGTAAAAATATAGGAATAACAAATGAAACAATTACCAATTGCTGCCTTTCATGGTGGCTCAAGATCACTTGCCTGAGACAGCTCCCTCTATCCACCAAAGTGGTGACATCAACCCTGTCTAAAAGCCACGGATTTCATGTTAACTCAGATATAGAGCATGACCTGGTGGCAGGCCAGAGGGGTCTCTGCAGGACAAGCATTGAGCTTGAAGCCCAGTTTCACCTCCCCTAGCCCTGACTGGCTGGGGAAAGAGCAAGGACAAGATGGCAGGAAGTGCTGATCAACTGAGCCACATGGCAAGTGGAAGGAGGACATCTGACCATCAGCTGCATCCCAGACTGACAAACAAAATTTCAATTTTGGGGAAGTGAAAGTTTAAAAACACTGGGGAGGGGAATTCTTCCACCCTTGGTATCAAATTTGCAGAGCCATCTACCACACAACCTTCCCAATGGTCCACTGCAAAGAAGGAGGGGATGAACATTCACCTTTTCCAAGGGCATCTTTCCTGCAGTTTCTTCCATGGAGGAGGAATTCAGCAGAGATCTCCTCTCTCCATAAGTCTGAAGACCAGTTAGGCCCATTTTGGATCTCTGATCATCTGCAGAAAATACAATTGGAGGTGCTTTACAAGTGAAAATATTTATACAGTCTTCTATGGACCACCAAAAAGACAATTAAATGGTTCTGAGGACAAAACAAGTCAGAATATTCCCTAGAAGACTAAATAATTAAATTGAGGCTATTGTATTTTGGAAACATTATCAGATGACATGACTCATTGAAAAGTTGATGATAATTAATAAATTGGGAGGAAATGCATACTACAAATGGATTGACTCAGGGAAGCAAAATGTTGAACCTGTTAATAACATGGTCTCTTGGAAGTCTCTTATTCACAAAGTCATTCTGAGTTGAAGGCAACTTGATAGCACAGGACAACAACTCTTCTGTTGGGTTCCTTCCTTCTCCATTAGGGAAAAAACCCCAAATCTCTCTACTTGGGATTACCCATAAGAGACACTTGGGCTGGTGTCACCTGGTGTGGGGTAGCAGTGTCAATGGTGGGGGCGACAGCAGCGGAAAGCCCTGCCAACCCTTCTTTCCCTCTGCAGAAAGACCTGTGTAGCTGGGCAGATTAGGTAGTGGGCAGTACTACCAACTCTTGCCTCCCAAAGCTGGAGGCTGTTGTCGCCCATCCTTCCTCCTGAAACACCTGAAAGGGAAATAACTCCTTCCTATTTTATAATATATGTTAATTTCATATTTTACCTAATAGTAATAAATGTTGCCACTTGCATGCTTAAAAAGGCTGTTAATCACAGATAAGTTTTGTTAAAAACCCAAATTAGTTATCCCCTCCCAAACACGATGTCATAAAATCAGAATTGGAAGAAACTACAAGTGCCATCCAGTCCAACCCCCTGCATGCAGGAAATCCCAATCCATACCCCACAGATGGCCACCCAGCCTCTGTTTAAAGACCTGCAAAGAAGGAGACTCCACTACACTCCGAGGGAGAGAGTTCCACTGTCGAACAGCCCTTATTGTCAGGACGTTCTTCTTCTTATTATTATTATTATAGTTTATTTCTAAAGCGTTGTCAATATACACAGCACTGTACAACAAGAAAATTAAGTATAAAATAGAATAAAAACCTGCCAAAGGCGTACAATCTAAAATACACACAATAATAAAATAATAAAAGTAAATTAAAACAAAAATTAATCTTCCTAATGTTTAGGTGGAATTTCTTTTCCTGTAGCTTGCATCCGAAGTTGGGCACTTATAGTACCCTTTTTCTTCCCCTCAAGCAGATCTGCGGGGGACTGCTGCATCATGGACTGCTGCATCGTTAACTGTGTTGTGTGTTGTTAGTTGCTGTTGTTAATTATATTTGGTTTTAGTTTACTGCAGTTGTTTTAATTGTATCTAATTTAATAATGTTTTAAGGGGGGGTGGAGGGATTGTTGTTGTTTTAACTTGTTGTAATATAAAATTTTTATTGTTCACCGCCTAGATTGGTTTTCCACTAGGGCGGTATATAAATAAAATATATTATTATTATTATTATTATTATCCATTATTCTGGGTCCTGTTCTCTGGTGCAGCAGACAACAAGCTTGCTCCCTCCTCAATATGACATCCCTTCTGAGAATGGTGGAGTCTCCTTCCTTGGAGGTCTTTAAACAGAGGCTGGA
>CM034703.1:332184667-332195283 GCA_020142125.1 Phrynosoma platyrhinos
AAGCAGTAAAGATGGATCTCTTCCGGCAGGCCTTCCCAGAATAACTTCTGCCTCGACGGGAGATGAGTTTTTATTTCGTCCCTATGGTTGCCAATTTATTGTTATTGTTTTATTGTTCTATTGCATTGTGTATTTTAAGTCCTGACAGGCCTGGTGTTGGATTCTTCTGAGAGAAAGCAGTCCTTTGAGCATGCACAGAGTGCTCTAAAAGGGGACAGAAGGGAGGGGGGCTGACATGCTCTCTGGTGGGAGCAGATAGGGAAGGATTTCATAGCCTACTCCACTCACATCCAACTCTGAAACAACAGTGTGATTTATAATCTCACAAGATCAGAACAAAAAGTGGAAGGTGGAGCCTGGAGGATGCAGGTGAAAGAGTCTGCACATGGGATGGTTGGAGGGGGAGAGTTATTTTGGGGGAGGATAATAAACTAGATTACCGCACTACACTCTTATAGCACTGCTGTTCCACTTTAACTGCTCCTGTTACATTCTAGGATTTGCAGTTTAAAAGGTAAAGGTGTTCCCTGTTGACAAGGTTGTCAAGTTGTGTCCGACCATAGGGGCCAGTGCTCATCTCCGTTACTAAGCCAAAGAGCTGGCGTTGTCAGGGACTACTCTGTGATCTGGTGGCCAGCATGATTGCCCAGAACTCTGTTTACCTTCCCACCAAAGTGGTACCTGTTTATCTCCTTGCATTTGCATGTTTTCGAACTGCTAGGCTGGCAGAAGTTGGGACTAATGACAGGAGCTCATCCCATCCTGCAGCACCCGGGCCGCAAACTGCCAACCTGCCGATCTTGCAGTCAACAGAATCAGCATCTTAATCACTTCAGCCACTGGATCCCTTGCAGTTTAGGGAGGGACATTTAGTATTCTCAGCCAGGGAGCTCTTAGGCTTCACTGAACTACAAACCTCAGAATGCAACAGGAGGCAGCCAGAGCAGTAAAGGTGGAAGAGCAGCCCTAGAAAAGTGTAGTGTCTCCTCTTCCTCCTGCATTTTGTTGTGGGGTTGTCATGATGTATGCACACACACACACAGCCTGAGTACAAAGCTTCCCTCTCAATCTCCCCGCAATCTAAGGGCCTTTGCAGACTGCTAGAAATAGTGCACATTAAATTGAGGCACTGCCCTGGCTCAGTGCTAGGGAATCATGGGAATTGTATTTTTTTCTGGGACATTGAGCTTTCTCTGTCAGAGAGCTCTGGTGCCACAATAAATTACAGTTCCCATGATTCTCTAGCACTGAGCCAGGGCAGTGCCTCAATTTAATGTGCACTATTTCTGGCAGTCTGCAAAGGCCCTAATTCTCTTCTGAACACAAGAGGGGTACCTGGACCTTAGCTGCAAAATACATTGAGCAGGCGCTTTTTTCCAATGAAGAAAAACAGCATTAAAGGTTAAAAAAAGTTTAAACTCAGGTACACCTTTCCCATTTTAGGAGGGAAGGGGAATCAGACTAAGGGCCTTTGCAGACTGCCAGGAATAGTGCAGCTTGAGTCCACTTTTAACTGTCCTGGTTCAGTGCTAGGGAATCATGGGAATTGTATTTTTTTTCTGAGACATTGAGCCTTCTCTGTCAGAGAGCTCTAGTGCCACAATAAACTACAGTTCCCATGATTCCCTAGCACTGAGCCAGGACAGTTAAAGTGGACTCAATGTGCACTATTTCTGGCAGTCTGCAAAGGCCCTAAGCCCTCCTCAAAGGCTGCTCAAGAAAAAGGATTCAGGGAAGGAGGGGGGAGTCAGGTTACAAAGGACTTTTATTTGTGTGGGAATCTGTTTCTGTGGGCACCACTTTCATTAGTCCCTTCTCTTTCTTTCCAGGGGTTTCTCTCTGTTTATTTATTTATTGGATTTATATCCCACTTCTGTTCCAAAAATGGAATTCAGGGGCAAAAGGAAGGAAGGGTTGCAGGGGGGAAGTCCCATCTGCCCCCAAGGGTCCAATGAGCAACGAGCTCTGCTTCCTAGAGAGGCAGGAAATGTTAAGCAAGGGGGCAGAGTAGAGTGATGCACCCCCTCATTTCTCAGTCCTATGTGCAACAAGTTCCCATTTCCTAGAGCGGCAGGAAATGTTAAGCAGGAGGGGGGGAATAAATGAGCACCCTCTGATCTCATTTCCGGTGAAGAGAGGCTCTCTTTCTGTATTTCTTTAGCTGGAAAAGGAAAGCTGTGGGGGAAGAAGTTGAGAGGAGGAAGGTAAGGTAAAGTAAAGGGGGGGGGAGACCCTAGTTTCGCTTTTTGTATGGATTGGAGCCCACCTTTTTTCTCTCCCCAAAAGGCACCTAGGCCTGGAGAGAGGGAGCCCTGGGGGAGTGAGGAATCTGAACTCAGGACAAGAGGCTACTGTCAGAATAGAATGTAGAGAGACAGAATGGGTCCCAATTGGCAAAGGAGTCAGACAAGGCTGCATCCTTTCACCCTATCTGTTCAACTTATATGCAGAACATATTATAAGGAAAGCAGGCTTGGACAAGGAAGAAGGAGGCATGAAAATAGGAGGAAGGAATGTCAACAATCTGAGATATGCAGATGACACCAGAGTACTAGCAGAAAACCTCACAGACCTAGAACAACTACTAAGGAAGATCAAAGAAGAAAGGGCAAGGGCAAGCTTAATGTTGAACATGAAGTAAACAAAAATAATGACCATTGAAAATTTACACATATTCAAACTAAACAATGAGGAAATAGAAATAGTAAACGAGTTCTCATTCCCTGGATCAAACATTGATAGAAATGGGGACTGCAGCCAGGAAATCAGAAGATGACTAAGAATGGGGAGGGTGGCTATGAGAGAACTAGAAAAGATCCTAAAATGCAAATATATACAACTCAGCACAAAAGTCAGAAACATACAAGCCATCATATTCCCTATTACCATTTATGGATGTGAAAGCTAGACAGTCAAGAAAGATGATAGGAAGAAAATCAATGCATTTGAGATAATGTGATGCTGGAGAAGAGTGCTGAGGATCCCATGGACAGCCAAAAGGACAAACAAGTGGGTCCTAGAGCAGATCAAGCCGGAAACCTCCCTGGAAGCTAAGATGGCCAAACTAAGACTGTTGTACTTCAAACACATCATGAGAAAAAGAAGACTCTTTGGAAAAGATAATAATGCTGGGGAACGTGGAGGGAAGCAGGAGGAGAGGAAGGCCAGATGCCAGATGGATGGACTCTATTAAGGAGGTCACAGGTATTAAGGGGTTGCAGGATTTAAGCAGAGCAGTGGAGGACAGAGGGTCTTAGAGATGTCTCATCCATAGGGTCACCATGAGTCGAGATCGACTTGAGGGCAGTTAAGAAAAACAACAAAGAAAGGAAGGCAGCACCCCCTTTGCTCAGGAGCCCAGGAAAGGTGATTGGGGGGCTCCATTCCTGATCCTTGTGGTGGGTCTCCCCATATCAAAGAGGAGGAGGAGGAGGAGCAGAATTATCAGCTGTGAGCATGAGTCCTTTGGGGGGCATTAAAATGTAATAATAATAATAATAATAATAAGTTTTATTTTTAACCCGCCCCTCTGCATCGCAATCGGGGCGGCTCACAACAGCTAAAATACAATAATTAAAACAATCCCATATCCCAATCCCTCCACCCACATCCCTCCCACACCCCTTAAAACAGAATTAAACTTGAAAATATTTTAAAACAATACTATAACAATATAAAAGTACAGTAAAAATATAAACAGCAAAACAACAAAAGGCTAGAGGAGGAGAGATCAATATTCATCCTCTGAGGAGGGTTAAAATGTAAAAGGAAAAGAAAAGGGGAATGAAGAGGATGGCCTGGATGCAGAACAAAAAAGCAAAAAAAAGACAACCAAGGAATGGTGGCTGCTGAGGGGCACCAAAGTGGGGAGTTCCTGGAAAGGAGGAAACATTGGCTTTCTTCCCCCAAAGAGGCTCTTAGCTCTGGTACTCAGAAAAGCCATCTGCTTAGGCAGTGTACCTTATAAAATGAGTGGGAACTGCAAGGAGGTTTCAATGAATATACAATGCAGGATAACATGATAAATATGGAAATAAATATGATATAATTATATGATAAAGATTGTTGTCTGCCTTCAAGCTGTTTCCAACTTATGGCGACTATAGGGCACATCTATCATGGGGTTTTCTGGGGCTGAGAGTGTGTGGCCTGCCCAAGGTCGCCCAGTGGGTTTCCATGGCCAAGTGGGGAATTAAGCCTTGGTCTCCAGAGTTGTCCAGCAATAAATCCACTATGCCACACTGGTTCTATATATTATGTAAGGTATAAAATGTAATATTGAATATATAAAGGTGCAATAGCATACTGTACTGTTCTTGTCTTCAGTGGTGTGATTTTAAATTGCTCTTCTTCTACTGATACTTTTCTCTTTGTTGTTACTGGCTCTCTAATGAAATAATTTCTTGAACTGCCTTCCCTTCAGGGGAGAGACCTGTTTGCTGTTGGAAGCCTTCACAAATTTCTTCTTCCTCACGTGTGTGTCTGTGTGTGTGCACCTTCAAGTTGCCTATTGACTTATGCAACCCATGGATTTCATAGGGTTTTCTTAGGTGAAGAGTATCAGAGGTGTTTTTTCCAGTTCCTCTGGAACATAACCTATAGCACTTGGCGTTGGTTGGCAGTCCCCTATTCAAATACTAACCAGGGCTGACCATGCTTAACTTCCAAGATCAGATGGATCTGGTGCTTCTAGGATCCTGCACCAGGATAATAATTCTTAAAACAACAGTGCACATTGATGGTGCTTTGTAAATATCTGTTAATATTAAAAATAATACAGCAATATTAAGGACATCTTTGCTCTGAGACAAAGGAATATCTTTGATCCTGTTGTGGCTTCATTGGTGTAAAAAGACATGGATAGACCAGGCTCAGCTGGCCCTTCTCTACTCTGCTGGGACTTTTCCAGTTCTCCAGGAATTCTCAAAAGATTAAAACAAATAGCTAGCATGTGCAGGGAGAAAGTCAGAAAAGCTAAAGTGCAGAATGTGCTCAGGCTTGCTAGAGAGCTATGGAGGAAACCACAAAAATTCCAGATGAAACACCTTCTGCTACATCATCTGTATTCTGCAAAATAGCCCAGAAAGCACACATTACACCAAAGCAAGAAGGTGTGAATAATCAGAAAGGCCATAGCAGAATGATAAAGAATTGGGTTTAAGGTGGAGAAATAACAAAGTAGTGGTTGGCAAAATGCTGTTTGATAACCCAGTCCTCTACCGACGGGATTTTTGTTTTTTTCCATTCTTTGGCAAGTGTTATCCTGGCTGTCATTAACATATAAAATATAATTCTCCCATATATCTTCTCTAAATCACTATCTACAATATTTAACAAAAAGAACTCTGGGGCAAATTTAACCTTTACCTGCAAAATGTCATTCATTATACAATAGATTTTCTTCCAATTATTTCTGAATTTTTCCACATGACCACCAGCGATGGAATAATGTCCCTTTCTGCTTCCTGTACGTCCAGCAATTATTGGAGCTTTTTAAACATTTTTATGTAATCTATCTGGTGTCAAGTACCCCCTGAAATAGATTTTATAAGAGCTTTCCCTTAAACTTTGGCATGCTGTATATTTCACTCTTTTGTTCCAAGTCTTTATCCATTGTTCCATGCCTATCGGGTATCCTATATTTTTTGCCCATTGTCTCATGTTTTCTTTTACCACCTCTGGTTCCATTTTGTATTTTAGAAGAATTTTATACAAGTTTGCCACTATTGATTTCCTTTCTGTCGTCAGTATATTTCCCATTTCAGTGCTGGTAGTTTCTATCCCACTTAATTTTGTATCAATCATATACCTCTCTCTTAATTGTCTAAATAAAAACCAATTACAGGTTCCCCTTTCCTTTCTCAGCTCTTCAAGGGTTTTCATCCTAAGTACATTATCCTGGTACACCACAGACTCTATATACAACCACCAAGTTTCACTTAGCCAAGGATCACTTCTGAAAAGTGACTCATGTGGTGAGGCCCATGTTGGGACCTTATTACAGAGAAGGTGTGAATAATCAGAAAAGCCACAGCAGAAAGATAAGGAATTGGGTTTAGGGTACAGTTGTGATGGAGAAGTAACAAAATAGAGGTTGGCAAAATGAACTCTTCCCTCCTGACATCAGAAAGAAGCCACATTACATCTTCCTGCTTCACAAGAAAAAGAGCTTCAGTGGAAATCCAGGGCCAGCTGCAGCCAAATTCTCTTTCGGATCCTCTTTTGGATTTCAGATTTTGGAATATTTTATTCTACCTAATGAGATACCTTGGAGATAGGGGAACCAAATCTGAACATGAAATTCATTTATGTTTCATGTACATCTCAGACATAGCTTGAAGGTCATTTATACCCAATTTTTAAATAATTTTGGCATGAAACAAAGTTTGTGTACATTGAATCATCAGAAGGCAAAGGTATCACTCTCTCAGCCACCCCTGTGGACCATTTTAGATTTTGGAGTATTTTAGAATTCCAGATCTGGGAGACTTTTCTGCCCACTTTGCCATTCAACAGTGGAAGACGCTGCGGCCTCGGATAGTGATGGAGTCCTTTCTTTTCATGGTTTTTAAACAGAGGCTAGGTGGCCATCGGTCACAGGGAACGCTTTGATTGTGTCTTCCTGCACGGCGGAAGAGGGTTGGACTGGATGGCCCTTGGAATCTCCCTTCCAACTATGGATTCTATTGTCAGCTATATTAGCTATGGAAAATTAACATCTATAGAACTGCAAAGTCACATGTAGATAAATATCCTTGAGGCTAGACACTAAGATGTGTATTCTGTACTACAGCTGTTAATGTATCGTTCAGCACAGTGAGGTAATGACTTATGCCATGTGCTGGAGTGGTTGCATCAGCTAAGATTATATAAGGCTATGTCTAAAGTTAAACAATTGTAGGTTACAAAGTAGTTGGTGAGTTGCTGTGTGAGTTACTGTGAGAGAGCTGTTGTATGTCAGAGAGGAGCTCTGTTTGTACAGTTCCTACTCGTATATAGCTTCTACTTAGCACTTGTAAACAAATCTCTTCACCTATGACCTGTCCAGTCCAGGGTCTTCATTCCACACTGGTATCTAAGTGCCTGGGTGTAGATACTGAAGTCTCATTGAAGCCTCATTACCGGCATGACATCTATCAGGCCCCTTGGTGCTGAAGGAGAGTATCAGTGCATGGAATGCCATCTCCATCCGGAATCCAGACACCCAACATGGTGTCAGAAGTGAAGGAGCTGCAGCCTGCCTGTGCATCCTAAGACCCTCAAGGAGGGTTTTAATGACAGAAATCCCTCTCCTCTTCCAGATATCAGCAAGTGCATGACAGCCCAGCTGAAACCAGAGGCCTAGATGGCAGAGAAGAGCGTTGAAAAGGAGGTGAATCCCAATGTCTTCTACTCCATTCCCCCTTCCCTTCCCCACTACCTTCTCAGATGCTGCCCATTTATTCATTTGTTCACTGAAATGTTTCCATCCCACCCTGGTGGCGGATGTCTACGCTCAGTCCAAGGCTGCAGAAGTAGTGTTGCATATGTGGTGCCATTGCACCTGCTGTGGCACATTGTGTGTACATGGACATCTGCAATATATTATGCATTTGGTTGCCTATTTGGTACCTCGGATTCGCTGTATGTATTGCCATTCACAACAAGGGTTGTGTAGAAATGATTTGGGGTCAGCCTTGTGCTATTGTTTCCTCCTCTTTTTCAGCCTTGGGTCTCCTTTGAGGAGGTGGCTGTGTATTTCACCAAGGAGGAGTGGGACCTCCTGGATCTGGGCCAGCAGGCTCTCTACAAGGAGGTCATGCTGGAGATTTATTGGAACATGGCCTGTCTGGGTAAGGATGAACTCCTTTCATCTTCAGGGGATGAACTCCTGTTTGAGGAACATTTTCCACTCAATGGTCAAGTTACCAGTGAGGCAACATCCAAGCCTGGAATGTCTGTTGCTATTAATATAAGACAGACTCACAAGCCAAAAAGACTCCACAGATTTATTGCTTCACAAATTCCGGCCTTGCAGAGGAGGTCTGGCAAACATCTGATCTTTCTCAGCCCATTGAATATTCTACTGCTGCTGTAAAAGCAAATTTGCTTTAAAGAAACCTTACACCACAAGGTCCATGTGCCTGAATTTGCGTGATGCCAGTTTCTAAAAACAGGCTTCCATTCTGGGCGGGGATGGGGTGTGACCTGTTGGTTTCTTCTTGATAACAGATTGGAGTGTAAGGCCTTATTCTTTCCCTCCTGGCATCTCTGGTGACTTGCCTCAAATAAGTTTGTGCATTGCTTTATTGTGTCTGACTCCTTCATATCATACCCCCTGACTCCCTAGGATTTAGGAGGGAAGCATCACTTTGGGAAATTGAATGGCCAACTCTGGGACTCCACACCACTGGACGCTTTCTCTCCTGGGTCATCCACACACGTCCCACAGAGAACTAAGTCAAGCCAAGCCATGGGGCTGCCGTCCAAGAGGGACCCACTCCCATTCCATGTGAACCTGGACTGCCAAAGGGCAACAAGTGGAACATAGGTCACATGACACATACAAACGCACAAGGAGGATCATAGAATTGGAAGAGACCACAAGAGCCATCCCATCCAACCCCCCTGCCATGCAGGAACTCAAAATCAAAGCATTCCCAACAGATGGCCATCCAGCCTCTGTTTAAAGACCGCCAAAGAAGGAGACTCCAGGCTTATGCAGTTTGAACTAACAAGTTTAACTTTCATACCTGCATATTTTAGTTTACCTTTAAAAGGGTTAACACCCTGGGAAACTAATAATAATAATAATAATAATAATAATAATAATAAGATTTATTTCTAGCCCACCTATATCCAAAAGGAATCAGAGCAGGTTACAACGTAAAAATAAAAGAATACAATAAGAAAACAAAAGTTACATAAGAAGCAATCCCCTTGCCAACCCCCAAAACACAAGATTAACCAGTTAAAATGTAAAATAAATTAAATTACAAGACGATTGGCTAAAATGTCAGCTAAAATTTGCAGAAGAACATAGACCAAAGATATTTATGATCACAGGGTAGAGGGGCCATTATGTTTGTGTACACGAGGGGTGCTATTCTAGGAAGGCCTAACTAAAATTGCGCCCCACAAGAAGGCCAGCCTTCCATTTAGATT
Organism: Phrynosoma platyrhinos; assembly: GCA_020142125.1. Taxonomy (NCBI): domain Eukaryota; kingdom Metazoa; phylum Chordata; class Lepidosauria; order Squamata; family Phrynosomatidae; genus Phrynosoma; species Phrynosoma platyrhinos. The sequence continues at coordinate 332,193,812 of CM034703.1, forward strand.
TAATGCTTTATTCCCATAATCAAGTAACTCCCCCCATCCAACCATGAAAACTACGGAGATACGAAATTGGGAGTGTGGAAGCTGAAGAATACATCTCACACTTCTTTCTGGTGTGCCAGTATAGATGAATTGTTCAAGATGTTAACTGCAATAATGGACACTGGGGTTGAATACAGCAGAGATCCCTTTATTCCATGCTGTCCAGCACCTAACAGCATGAACATGAAAGTAATATGGAAATCCTTATGAGTAGTATGTATATTTTGTGGTTGCGTAGGGAGGGCATGTGGAGTGCAGCAGCAAATCTTGACTGATATGAATTTAAACTCTCTAAACATTTATGTATTTCCACAGAACTAGCAGCAATGGAAAGCCCAGCACCGGGACCAGACTCTGAAGCCCCCCCTCCCCTTCCAGAGATTTGTAAGTATTTGGGTACTGTTGCATTTGTAGTGAGGTACAGCTTCCTCCTGTCCTGCTGCCAAATTCCTAAATACACATTCATCGAATCATAGAGTTGGAAGAGGCCACAAGGGCCATCCAGTCCAACCGCCTGCTGTGCAGGAAATCACAATCAAAGCATCCCCAATAGATGGCCATCCATGAAAGACCTCCGAGGAAGGAGACTCCACCACACTCTGAGGGAGTGTGTTCCACTGTCGAATAGTCCTTAACGTCAGGAAGTTCCTGTTTAAATGGAATCTTTTTTAAGTGGAATTTCTTTTCCTGTAGCTTGCATCCATTGTTCCGGGTCCTGTTCTCCGGAACAACAGAAAACAAGCTTGTTCCCTCCTCAATATGACATCCCTTCAAATATTTAAACAGGGCTATCATATCCCCTCTTAACTGTCTCTTGTCCAGGCTAAACATACCCAGTTCCCTAAGTCATTCTTCATAGGGCATGATCTCCAGACTCTTCACCAGCAGGAAAGGCAAACGTTTGTCCTGCAAGGCTCTGCTGCCACCGTCCCCCCTTTCTCCTGAGGAGGAGGCCAGGTGGTGGAGGAGGAGGAGAAGGCCAGGCAGTAGACAAGGAAGAGCAGCAAATGCTCGCTCCTCAAGGCTTCTCCGTCGCTTGACTTTCTCCCAAGGAGAGATCCGGGTGGAGGAGGAGGACAGACAAGGCTGTTCAGGGCAGAGGAGGAGGAAAATGGAATTAACAAGTATTAATTCTAATTAATATTATTAATTCATATTTATTTAAAACCTATCTGCGACCCAATGACATTTAGCCTATTTTAATTTTGGCCCCTACCTACTGCCAAGTTGTCCAGCTCTGATATAAATCATAGTTATTTGCTTCTTCTGTTCTCATTTCAGCATATCTTTCAGACAATCTAGCATAAATCTGTGATCTTAAATATCCCATTCTCTCCTCAGGCTTCACTCCCAATTCTATACAAGCCCTTTTAAAACTTGTGAAAAATAATAATAATATAATAATAAAATTTATTTCTATACCGCCCAATGGT
>CM034703.1:332226387-332236438 GCA_020142125.1 Phrynosoma platyrhinos
TGTCTTATTGTTTATTGTTTATTGTTGTATTTTATTGCTGTATTTTAATTTTCTTTCTAGTTTAATTCTGTTTTAAGGGATGGGAGGGTGGGATCATAGGACGAGGGAATGTTTTAACTTGTCTGTTTTAATATGTTGTAACCCACCCTGATTGCTCTGCAGAGGGGTGGGCTATAAATAAAATTCATTATTATTATTATTATTGATGGGGGGTCCTGGAACCAAACCCCAGCAGATAACAAGGACTTCATATAGTCCTGTATATAGTGTAATATCTTTTAGGGTAGTATTTTCTTCATCAAATGGTTCCTCCCTTTCTACCTCTGATACTGGAATTTGTTCTAACTGCTTCTGGTGCTGGGTAGTTACACAGGTGTACTTTACATGTCTGGCAAGATCATAGCCAATTTGACATGGAGCTGGGATATCTGAATAAACAGCCACTTTCCACTCATCTTGCCATTCTTTTTATCTAACATAAACTTGGGCTACTGGAACCAAAAATGCAGCCCCCCCCCCAAGTCTTTCAGAATAACTTGCTCTTTTGGTAATATGTCTTTGGGACTTATTAAATGAGGTTTCACTGGAACCTGTATTAGTTCCCAGATCTATTGATCTTGGATCTGCAGCTTTCCCTCTTACTCTGCTTGCAGTCATGTATCTAGTGTTACAAATATACAAAACTGTGTTTCTTTTGCATCACCGGAGGGTTGTGTTTCCAAGCTGGCTGTTTCAGCTCTGAGGATGGAGTTCAGCTCCTGTGGCTGAATTTCCTTTACACAATAGGCTGGTTTTGCCAGTGGGTTTTGATCTTTGGCAGTCCATTCTGGACAGCAAAAATGCATATGTCCCTGAGATCCACAAGAATAACAAATCCTGTTGTCCATGTTCACCCTCACTTGTTGATTCTCTTTGGCTAATCCTTCTCTCCTTTCAGATCCCTTTGTTCTGTCATACTGCCATGGCTTGACATTCTTCCCCTCAAATACCTCCTTGTCTTTTGAAATCTGCCAATCCCTATAAGCTTTCCTTGTTAAAAATTAATAATAATAATAATAATAATAATAATAATAGGTTTTGGGGGATATGCTGTAATTAAATTCAGCAGCAATATTAGCAGTGTACTCCACCAATATATGACAGGTATATGCCAGTATATATTCTGGTAAATTAACAGGATACATAAGTAAGGTAAACATAAGGCTTACTTTATTGTTACAAAGTATTCATCTAAGTTCTAGAAAAATAAGTTATCAGTAGAGAAAACTGTCCTATGATCAAGAGATCCCTATAGCTGATCTCCATGCGTGCAAGTAAGAAGAAAAAACATCCTTAGAGTAACAGCCTGGTGGCTGTGTCCATCTTGGATGGTAGTGAAAAGAGAAGAGAGAGTTAGAATGAAGAGTCATAAACTATTAACCTTTACTACAGTGGGAGGAGGTAGGAAGTGACTTCTTCACAGTCGCACTGACCAAATGATCATAGAGAGAATCAGTGCAAGTATGAGGAAGAGAACCCCACTCTCCAATTCTACAAACACAAACAGTGATGCCATACGCCAACATCCTATCATTAAAATGGGTTTTTGCATCTTGGGTTACAGTTTTCCTGACACTTTCAACCCTTGTGGTTGTTACCCATAGTGCTCCTAATATAAAAAATATAAGAAACTCCATGATGACCTCCGGATGAACTCTGGCAATGGACATGGAGGCAAAAGGTCCTCCGCGCCCAAAGCATGGGCCCACCACCCTTAATCCTTAATGCATACATAGCCCCCAGACAGTCTAGGAGAGTTGCAGATGGGATTATCCAATGAGATCATCCAAACCATTGGAAGGTGTATTGTGCCACCCAGTCACAAGCACCCCCAACCATCAGAAGGGGTATTGTGCCACCCAGTCGCACACGCCCCCACCCATCGAAAGGTGTATTGTGTTACCCAGTCACCCTCCCCTCCGGAATATTGGCCCTTCGGATTATACAATGCAACCCTACACTGCCGGGTGTCATCATCGCAATCATCGCCTTTTGCCTCAGGCCCTGTTTGGCCCTATATAAACCCCAGATTTTGGCCAGTTGTGCTATCTTCCTGGTCTAAACGACTCCAAATCACTCTGACCTCCGAAGCTAGTCACCAGCAAGTCCGCTCAAACCCATGCTGCGGAGCAGACTTGTCCCACAATCCCGCATCCCATTTGCTCCCCGGAGGGAGTCTACATCTTGGTAAGCATCTCCATTAGTAACGCCTGAAATCTGTTCCCAATTTCCGACCCGGATTTTCCTGAGTCCTGAGAGTGTGTGTGAGTGTATGCGCAGCAAATGTGTTTCCCCTGTTTCAATAAATTAGACATCTAGTTATCAATATGCGTCTCAGCTGTACTTATTGGGATACCCTGGTCTCTTGGTATAAATATCGGGAGGGCGATCTTGTGGGGCTCTTGTAGCCAGCCTCCTCTTGCAATATTGAGCTAATAATAATAAAATTCCCCTATACAGACCCTTGGCTACAATGGTTACTAAACTATCCCTCAGCTCAGCTGCTTCCACTGCAGTCTTTGGCCTTTTATCTTGAATCAGCCATCTGTATTCTTGAGGAAATATATTATAAAATTGTTTCAGGCCAACCAACTGTTCTAGTTCCTTTCTTGTATTTACTTTGGAACCGCCAATCCAACTACTTAATAAGTCATCAAGACTGCAGCCTCATTGCATGTAGGTCTCCTCAGGCTTCTTCCTTCAATTACAAAACTCTTATTTTATGATGTTCAGGTGTTAAACCAAACCTCTGCTTGACTCTCTCTTTGTTTAAATCATAATTATTCAATTCCTCCATTCTCATTTCTGCATAGATTTCTGACAAACCAGCACAAATTTGCAATCTTAAATACCCTATTCTTTCCCCAAGGAAAGTTTTGAGCTCTCTCAAAACTAGTAAAAAAAGAAATCTATGTTGTCTCCCTTATAAAACATGGGAAACCTTTTCATGTCAATTTGGGGAACTCTATTTGCTTCTGTTTCAACTCTTGTATGAGTGGCTGATATGTCCATTTCCCTCATTCTTAGTTGATTCCATTTCTTTCTCTCTTAAGGATCTCTCATTTTCAAGCCTAGCCAATCTCTCTTTTAATTTTCCATATTTCCACATTATCAGGGGATTCAGGTATGGTGGTGTCTAAACTCACCATTATTTATTTGCCCACTTTTGTAGTGGATTCTCCAGTGTTCATTTTACTTTCTTAGGAGACATATTAGTAGTATTTCCCTGTGTTTACCTAAAACGTTTACCTCAGAAAATCCTTTATTTTGATATCCATTCTTGTATTCCTACTGAATTCTTTACTAGATAAGCCACCTTATTTTTTGCTCTTAAGTCAGACCTTTTGAGGCATCAGAGGGAGAAACCATACAAATGCCAGCAGTGTGGAAAATATTTTGCTGTCAAATCTTGCCTTGTGAGACATCAGAGAGTCCATACAGGAGAGAAACTATACAATTGCCAGCAGTGTGGAAAATGTTTTGCTGACAAGTCAGACCTTTAAGGGCATCAGATAGGAAAGAAACCATTAAAATGTCAGCATTGTGAAAAACGTTTTGTTTTTTGTGGGATTTTCGGGCCCGAAAAACCCACAAAAAAACTATGTCAACAAAACGTTATTGACTAATTCATGATTGGCCACACAGCCTGAAAAACCCACAAAAAACGATGGATGCTGGCCATGAAAGCCTACGACTTCACTGGAAGTTTTGTTGACAGACCAAATCTTTTAAGGCATCAGCAATAGCAATAGCAGCTTCATTTATATACTGCTTCATACTGCTAAGCAGTCTCTAAGCAGTTTACAACTGTAAGCTCATTGCCCCCAGCAAGCTGGGTACTCATTTTAGCAATCTCGGAAGGATGCCAGGCTGAGTTGACCTGGAGCCCCTGGCTGGGACAACTCACAAGTGAGTGGCTGCAGTACCAGCATTTAACCACTGGGCCACCAGGGCATTCACATGGGAGAGAACCATTCAGATGCCAGCAATGTGGAAAATGTTTTGTTGATAGCCCAAATCTAGAGGCGTCAGAGAATCCACACCGGAGAGAAACCATACAAATGCTGCTCTGTGGGAAATATTTTGCACACAAGTCAGCTGTTGTGACTCATCAGAGACTCCATACAAGGGGGAAACCATTCAGATGCCAGGACCGTGGACAGTGTTTTTCTCGGAACTCACAGCTTTTGAATCATTGTGGAGGATGTCCTGTATTGAGGGGGGGTGTCCCCCCGCATTCCTACCTGATCATGCCTGATCTAAACCAGATCCCAGATGACCATGTTTTTAAAGTGCCTTCCCTGAAGTGCCTGCAGTTCAATGCCCACATTCTGATCCCTGCTCTGCCTGCGTTTGGAAACTTTTCCTGTTCCACATTCCCAAGCATGGCCCTAAAGACTTGCCATGATGGCCAGGCTTGTGTCTCCAGTGTGGCTTTCAAATTGTTAGCCTGTCTTTCACCAATGGTCCATATAAGCCATGTTGCCAAGTTTTCTATCCAGCAATGGAACTACCTGCTACTGGACTAAGAAAAAGCCAACTTTGGTCTGCATTTCCACTATAAAATCTTGCTTGTAGTTGTCTCACAGAACTCATTGCCACTAGGATCTGTGATGCCTCTAAACAGCTACCTCATGGATATTGCCTGCATCACCCAGGAGTTGTCCTTGGCAATTTCCAGTCTGTTTTTGCATCAGTTTTGTATTTCAAATATGTTGCCACTCTATGTTTTTAATCCACATGGACTCATTATATTGTACTTCCATTAATGTCTGCATTCATTCTGCCTACATTCTTGGTATGATTCTCATTGCTTGATTGGTATGCTCCATGCTCACATTCTTCAGTATATTTCATGCTAGCAGGTCTTTTTTATGCTTATTGTATATGTCTGATGTCAGTATACTGTATATGCCTGCATACTTTCAAGTAATGTCCACATTTTACCTATTTCATATCACCATATTCTGCCAAGTATTGTTTTTATGTGTCCACTTTCTGTTTACTGTATCATTGTCTTCAGTGTTGTTTTGCCTAGTTTGCAGGCATTTTCATGCTTACATTTGTGCCTGCATTCATAATGCTCATAAAGATGTACAGTCATCCATCCACCCACGTTTCTATGTTTGCATTGCTATAAGCTCTGAAAGTTAAACTATCCATACTGATAGGTCTTTTGTACACTTAATGTCTTTTGATTACCCATGTTGTTATGTTTCATGCTGCAAATCATCTACTGGACATTGGTTTCTTTGCCAATGCCCCTGTTCCATTCATTGCTCAAGAGCACAGACTGTTTTACATGCCAATATTTGTGTTTTTGCAGAAAGGACATTTCCAAAGAAGCAGACCTCATGGACCATGTTACGCACCCACATCTGCTCATTGCTTTCATGGTTATCATTCTTGCCCATATTTATATTGTTATGTATGCATTGCTATTGAAATTGTAGCATATAAGTATGAGTGTGTGTATGCTAATGCGAGAAACAAATTACAGCATTAATAGAAAAACCAATTAGCCAAGTAAAAAGTATTAGGAATAATGGAGATTATGACCTTTTTTTAGCACTGCGGCTCTTCTTTATTTCTTATGTCAATTCAAACAGATATTTGTTCCTCCAGCTAGTCATATGGGGTTATGGAATGATGCCATCACATTGCTCTAATTTCATTAATTCAATTGTATGGTTGATTTTGATTTTCAGAGGGCTAAAACCTCTGTGTTTGTGTTAAAACCAGTAAAAAATATTGCAGGGGGATTAAAAGACAACACACGTTTCTCATGAATTAGTCAAACCACAATAATCCTACTATCTTTTTAATGACTTGTAAGTTTTGTAGATGAGGGGAATGCTGTAGAAAATATAGTATGTCTTGGATCAGTACAGCTTTGGTCAAGCTTTGATATTTTTGAAGAGTGCCAGTGTAGGTAGATTTGGACCAGTGTAGTGTTGCAGGGCTTGGTGTTCTTCGACATCTTGATAAATGACTAGAATGATGGAATAGAGGGGATACTTACCCAATTTGTAGATGTCACCAAGGTGGGAGGGGTGGCCAATACTTCACAAGGCAGAGCCAGGATTCAGTATGGCCTTAACTCCTAGCACACACTACATGCTCCTCTTTTTATTCTTTATATTAATACCAACAGACTAATTCACAATCAACATAAAAACATTCAGAAAAAAAGAAAGAAGAAAAAGATAGACATGGACCGATGCATCTATGTGTGAAACTAAAACTAAACTAGGACTAAAACACTGTACTAAACTGAAACAATAACCACAAACTAATACAATAAACACTGACAAAAACACATAAGGGCCCTGACACCCCCCATTCTGAACTGTAATGAAAATATTTTATACTTGCATTACAGAACCAACTAAATAAACTTAGTAAAGTTACTACTAACCATAACCACAAATTACCTTGTTAGAATTCTTATTACTCCAAATGTTCATCAATGGTTTCCAGTCTTTAAAAAAAAATCAGTTGGTTTATCATTTAAAACCCACATTTCAAATTGTTTTCCTGTCTTTCACCAATGGTCAACTGCATACACTTGCATGTATGTGGTTCCCCCCCCCCATGGATTTTCCATATTCCCTACATTTATATGGCTTCTCTCCTGTGTGCATTCCGTAATGTAAATTTAACGAAGATTTATATTGGAATATTTTTCCACAGACAGGACAATTTCTCTTTCTTTTGTGTTTTTTCTGGGGAGTGGGCTATGAGTTCCTCCCCTTGAGAAGCAGAGTTCTCCTTCCCATTCTCTGGACATTTTCACACGCGGGGTCTCAAAGCAGCAAGAAAGCGGCATGGAATCAATCCAGAACTATACCAGTGTAGACCCCATTGCTTCAGACAAGAAAGCAGCATCATTCCGGTATGATTCTGGTCGCGCAAAAATGTAATTCCCAAATGAAAGCAGCATTGAAAAGAACGGGGATGATGCCGCAATGGGACGGGGATGGGACAGGATGGGGCGGGGTTTTCTGCGACGTCGTGTGAACACATGGGAAAAGGATCCGCAATGGGACAGGGATGGGATAGGATGGGGCGGGGTTTTCTGCGACATCATGTGAACACACGGGGAAAAAAACCGCGATGGGACGAGGATGGGACGGGGTTCTGTCTGCTTCAGACCCCGTGTGAAAACGTCCTCTGACTGGCTTCCTTTTTGTCTTTTCAGTCTCCCTTGATTTCCAAACTCTTCTGTATCCTCAACAGTCTTGGTTGATTCCCAGGACAACACAGGGGACTTCACAAAACTCTTTCTCCTGCTCATTACCTGCTTGAGAAAGAAAAAGATGATCTCATTAGGAGTTTAACTTAGGGGGGTCGCAGACTGCCAGAAATAGTGCAAATTGAGTCCACTTTTAGGGTTAGGATTAGGGAATCATGGGAACTGTATTTTATTGTGGCACCAGAGCTCTCTGACAGAGAAGGCTCAATGTCTCAGAAAAAAACAATTCCCATGATTCCCTAGCACTAACCCTAACCCTAAAAGTGGACCCAATTTGCACTATTTCTGGCAATCTGCAACCCCCCCCCCCATAGAAACCCAGAATCTCAGAGGGGATCAATACCAATCACTACTTTTATCCAAGATTCTTATCCTTCCTCTGAGCCAAAAATCTCTATGCCATTCTGATCAATTTCTCCTTTTAGCTTCACCAGTCACAAATTTGTGTCCCTTCAAGAACTATCCATTGAAGGCAAAATTGCTCCTTACCCGGAGAGACCACATTCCCATCACCCTCCATCCTAACTTCCTTGTAGAGAGCCCTATTGCCTCAATCCAGGATATGCTACTCCACCATAGTGACACACATGGCTCCCTCTTCAAAGGAAAGGAGTAGCTGAAAAGGAGAAAATGACAACATTAATCACAAATAATCTCCTTTTAAATTGTTCCCCTACAAAACAGAAATAATTTGGGCAGCTCTCTATGCACTTTTTAGATAGTTCAGCTTCTTCCCTTTCACATGACAGAAAGAACAGCATGCATACATAGCCTTCTTGCTTCATCTCTTTGAGAGCTTGCAATGAAATGTGGTCTTTACAACTTTTTACTCCATCCAAAAAAGACAGACTCTGGATTTGACCTCTGGTGCTGCTGAACTGCCTTTGAGAAAGATAAATAAATAGTAAATTTATTATTTGAATAGTAAATAAATAAAGGGAGGGTATTCTGAGCACAGTTAGAAATTGGGGTCAATTAACATTCCTTTGGGAAGAGATAGCTCAGGGGTAGGCAACCTTTTTGAGCCGGGGGCCGGGTTGCTGTCCCTCAGACAATTGGGGGGCCAAAGCACCAAAAATTAATTAATTAATTAATTAAAATTTTTAAAAATGTAAAAAAAATGTAAAAATATGCACGCACACTCTCTCAGCCCCAGAAAAGCCATGATGGCAAAACCCCTGTGGAGATTTTGCCAAGAAAACCCCAAGAACAAGTAATAACAACAATAATCAATATCATCATGGCGGGCGGCAGGGGCAGCGGCAGAACCAGCCTGGGGCCGGTCCAAAGGCCTTGGGGGGGCACATGTTGGGATGGCGCAGACACTGCAGTTCATGTATTAAATGTGCGAGGTCTTTGATTGCGTTGAGTAGAGGATCTGAGTTCTTCCTGTGCTCATTCATGGCCATGCGGGGCGTGAAAGGTCATGGCTGCAGCCTGCAGCGTGGTAAAGGTACTTGTTTGTGTCTCTGTGTTCCATTCTGGGAGACATTTCTGAAGAGGGGGGCTGAGCATGTCTGGTTGGAGCTATGCTGGGAAAGCTGGGCAAGTCTGGTTAGCTCACAACTCAGAGAAGGTGATATGATTATTTAAATTATTATCGATTTAATATCATTTTAAGGGGGGAGGGGGGTACGTTGCATTTACTGTTTTGGGACTCTATGTTTTATCTTTGTGTTTTAATTTGTAAGCCGCCCTGATTGGATTACCATTGGGCGGGGTAAAAATAAATTTTATTATTATTATTATTATTATTATTATTATTATTATTATTATCATCTGGCCCCCGGGCCTTAGGTTGCCTACCTCTGAGATAGCTGATGGGAAATATTTCACCTTTTTTACTCATTTGGTTTCATTCAAGAGTGTGATGGCGAAACTATGGCACGTGTGCCAGAGATGGCATGCAAAGCCATTTTCCTTGGCATGTGGAGGGCAGGGAGGAGGTGGAAGAGGCACGCTGAATGCTGGGGACGGTGTGTGTGGGTGGGAGGAAGAGGTGTGTCCCTGTTCCTCTTCTTCCCCCCAGGCCTTCAGCTGTCTCTGGATAAACAGCTGAAGGCCCCGGAGGGCGGAGGAAAGAAGTCCCGTCCCTGGAGGGAGGCGTTACCTGTTGCTGGAAGGCCTTTTAGTTTGGGCATTCGGCCCCTAAAAGGTTCGCCATCACTGATTTAAGATCTTCTCACTCCTGCTTTTGGGGAATGGTAAATGAAACACACACAAACAAATGGTTTTCCACCTTTCCATTTTGCTTTCCTTCCAGATCTCCCCCCCCCCATTTCCAGAATCAAGGCAAAAGACAAACCACATTACCACACTACATTCTTACTGCTTTTACCGCTCTGGCTGCCCCCTGTTGTATTCTGAGTCTTGTAGTTCGGTGAGGGCTAAGAGCTCTATGGCTGAGAATTGTAAATGCCCCTCCCTAAACTGCAAAATCCACCATGCAACAGCGCAGTAAAAGTGGAATCGCAGCACTATAAGAATATAGTGTGGTAATTACTCAGGTCTGGAAATGGAAGCAAAGAGGCTGTAGAATCTCATGTTCATCCTGACTTTCTTACAGAGAGCCCTCTGGACCAGATCCAGGAGATCCCACTCCTTTCTTGCAAGATACACAGTCACCTCCTCAAAAGGAAACCAGATGTTGAAAGAAGGAGAAACAACATTCTCCATTCAGAAATAATCTCTCCTTTCTAGCAAATAGGATTAATAGCTTCATCACCGAGTATATCAGGGGTAGGCAACCTTTTTGAG
>CM034703.1:332309682-332322563 GCA_020142125.1 Phrynosoma platyrhinos
CTTTCTGACGTTTCACCAGCATCTATGGCTGGCATCTTCAGAGAAAAATGCTGCCTTGCTTTGAGGATCCCTCCAGTTTCCTTTCCCATGCAGAGATCATGGTGAGGAAGGGACAGAGGGAGAGCCTTTCCTCTACATAATAATGTATGGAAGAAGACAGGGGTTAAATCTGACCTCCCCATCATCATCATCAACATCTGTATCCTGCTCTTTTTCCAGAAGTGGAGCTCAGAGTGGCTTCACAATATTAAAAGAACAATACAATCAAAAACATAGAAAAGAGGTGCATTAAAAAGAAATTTAATTATTACAATGTTAAAATAGATAGCTATTTTAAAAAATAAAATACAATACATTTTAAAAATATAAAACTTTATAAAACACATTAAAATGAAATAACATCTCAAGCCAGTCCATTACAAACATTCTGTTTTAAAAGCCTGTCTAAACAGTAGGTTTTAGCCTACCAGTGGAAGGCCAACAAGGAAGGAGCCATTCTGGCCTCCCTGGGAAGGGAGCTCCAGAGTCTAGAGGCAGCCATCGAGAAGGCCCTCTCTTGTATCCCCTCCAACTGTGCTTGTGATGATGGTGGACGGATAGAAGGGCCTCTCCAGAGGAACTCATAGCCTGGGCCGGTTCATATAGGGAGATACGGTCTGCCAAATAGCATGAACTGAGCCATATAGGGCTTTATAGGACATAACCAGCACTTTGAATTGTGTCTGGAAACAAATTGAGCTGTTTCAACAGTGTCATTGTGTGGTCTCTAACCTGCACCAGTCTTGATGCAGCTCTTTGGACCAGCTGAAGTTTCTGAGCACTTTTCAAAGGCAGCCCCACGTAGAGCCCATTACAGTAGTCCAAACGGGATGTAACCAAAGCATGTACCACCAAGGACATATCTGATGTCTCAAGGAATGGGTGCAGCTGGCACACAAGCTTTAAATGTGCAAAAGCATTCCTGTTCACTGGAGAGACCTGCCCCTCCAGGTTCAGAGCAGAGTCCAGAAGTACCCCCAGATCAGAGGAAGGAAGCCAGCAAAACTGAAGGAATAAACTCTGTTGGACTGTAAAGCAGCCTTGAAGGGCGAAGGGAGGTCTCTGGCCTGGAGTCCTGGGAAGGAGGGATGGGTCTGGGAGGTTGTGGGGGAGCAAAGGGCAAACTGAGAATGGAAAGAACCCAAGGAGGTAGAGCCAAGAAGCGAGCCACCAGGAGAGAGGAGGAGAGAACCCAAGGCTCCTTTTGGGGTGATAAACCCAGTGGACAAACAAACCGCTCCCTTCAGGATCCTGATTCTGCCCTCTTCCCTTTTTTTCTCCACAATAGCCCAGTGAGGGAGATTCAGCAAAGAGAGATTCACAGGATTGGTACAACTTAATTCTATATCCAAAAAAACATAAAAGTTTGTTACAGTGGTGGGCCCTTGATATCCTCTGGGGTTTAGTTCCAGGACCTCCTGTAGATACCAAAATCCATTGATGCTCAACTCCCATTAAATACAATGGCCTGTTAAATGGTGCCCTTATATAAAATGTTTAAAGATCTCCAATGATGGAGACTCCACCACTTTCTGAGGGAGTGTGTTCCACTGTAGAAAAACTGTTACTGTCAGAAAGTTCCTCCTAATGTTCAAGTAGAATCTCTTTTGTTTTTTGTGGGTTTTTCAGGCCTTGAGGCCATGTTCTAGAAGAGTTTATTCCTGATGTTTCGCCACCAGCTGTGGCTGGCATCTTCAGAGGCGTCTTTCAGCTTGGGCTGGCATCTTCCTCTGAAGATGCCAGCCACAGCTGTTGGTGAAACGTCAGGAACAAATTATTTTAGAACATGGCCTCATAGACCAAAAAAACCCACAAAAAACAATGGATGCTGGCTGTGAAAGCCTTTGACTTCACAGAATCTCTTTTCTTGTAGCTTGAATCCATTATTCCATACGCTATTCTGTGGAGCAGCAGAAAACAAGCTTGTTCCACCCTCAATATGACATCCTTTCAAATATTTAAACATGGCTATCACATCACCCCTTAATTTTCTCTTCTCCAGGCTAAACATACCCAAATCCCTAAGTTGTTTCTCACAGGGCTTTATGGTTTATAGACCCTTCACCATTTTGGTTGCCCTCCTCTGGACACGCTCTGGCTTCTCAACATCCTTTTTGAATTGTGGTGCCCAAAACAGGACACAGTGTTCCAGGTAATGACTTGAAGGCACACAACAACAATAAGCAATAAATATGTACATTCTGGATGCCCCCCCCCTCCGGATACCAAAAAACTTGGGACCTTAAGTCCTGTTGTCCCTAATGGTGGTAAGGCACACAACAGCAACAAACAATAAATATGTACATTCTGGATGCCACCCCACAGATACCAAAAAATGTGTGACCTTAAGTACTGTTGTCTCTAATGATGGTGTGATGTGTGCATTGGGGACAGTAGTGGTTTGCTGTCTGTGGATGCTGAAATCTGCAGATGGTAAGCTCGCAGATAAGGAGGCCCACTGTCTATATGTGTGTATCTTCCTTCCACCCGCTGCCCCCCCCAGATTTGCTCTTTAGCAGCTCAAGACGCACCTCCTCAACTTCATTCCCCCACCCGCACCCATCTACGTGCTTTCTATTAAACTCCCCAGAGCCCAATAAGGGCCTTTTCTGCTGAAGGGACCCCAAAGGGGGTCTCCTCTTCTTACGCTTCCCCAACTAGCAGGACCACATTTCCCCACCAAGGCCACCTTGCTTTGCTACATATGACCAACCTTCATAACCAGGGTCTTCCCTCTGCCCCCAAACAGAGCTTTTCTACAAAGAGTCTTCATTTCGCCTTATCCTCCTGGTAATCTCCCCAGCCCACAAGTACTCTTCCCACTAGACCACACTGCCTCACCATCACCACCATCCCATAGGCACGATCTGCCCATTATGTCCCATGCACACTGGGCAGAACTCCCAGAAGGGGAAGGAAAGGAGACCCTAGGAAGAGGGGGGAGGGCTTTTAGAAAGAAGGAGGAGGAAGGCTTTGCAAGTTGGAGGGGCATCTGGGTGGCTGGAAGGGGTCTTCCTTTCCCAGGAAGATGGCAGGAATCAGGATTCCCCCCCCCTTCAAGGCTGCCTTCCAAACCTCAAAGGGGGTTCTTCCCCCTCCAAAAAGCACTGAGGGGGGTGCCTCCCCATCCCAATGCTCCCCCTTCCTCTCCTGCCTGGTCTTCCCATTTGGCCTCCCCCCTCCTTCTGAGGTGCCCCCTCTTCCTCAGGACCAAGGGTGGGGGGGGGTTCCTCCCCCCCCCCTTCAGCCAGTGGGAAATAATAGTAGGGAAGGCTGGAGAGCCCTTTGAACCCAGAGGGAGAACTTAGAGGGAAGGCTCTCCTCCCTCCATTGACTGTGGGGGGTGTATCGAGTGATTCTTTCCCCCTTTTTTTTCTCAAACTTGGAGTCTGGTCTCTGGAACAAAAGGGCGGCAGAGGGAGGGGAGGCCAAGCAGTGGAGGAGCCTTGAAGTTATTCCATATCCTTGTGGGCTGCCTGAAATCCTTTGGTGGGCCGCATGCGGCCCCCAGGCCATGGATTGTGCAGGCCTGCTTTAAGGCCATGGCTGCGGAGGAGGAATATCTTGGAGAGATGAGGGTTTATTTGGGTGGAACCCCCTTTGCTTCCCCCAAAAGGCCCACTGGAGGCTCCTCCTCCTCTTCTTCTCTCTCCAGGAGCCTTGAAGTGGCTGGGGGTACTATCATAGCATGCCAGAAGGCCAGCAGGGCCACGAAGGGCAGGGGAGACAGGTTAAAAAGCAGTCATGGGGAAGGTGATGTCCTGCTTTGGGTGAGTTGCGAGAGAAGGAAGGTCCTGGAGCAGAAAAGATACTCCTTTGGCTCAGTCCAGTGTGTGCATGTGTGTTTGGGGAGAATGAACCTAGCGGGGCTCCTCTTTAGGATCCCCATTCCTAGTCTTTTTCTCGTCTGCAGGGAATATTAATGGAGAACTAATATAAGAAGAGCAAAAGAAGAGCCCAATTGGATCTCTTCCCCCCATGCAAGGTTTTCATCCCCTCCCCATGGGAAGCCCCACAAAAAAGAACCACAGAGTTAGAAGTGACATCAATCAAAGTACCCCCCAACAGATGGCCATCCGGCTTCTGTTTAAAGACCTCTAAGGAAGGAGATTCCACCACACTCCGAGGGAGCGTCTTCCACTGTCAAACGGCTCTTACTGTCAGGAAGTGCCTCCTAATATTGAGGTGGAATCTCTTTTCCTGTAGTTTGAGCCCACCGGTTCTGGTCCTATTCTATGGAGCTCCTGAATAAAGATGAATTTATATTTCCCCCCCAAAATGAGACTCAAGATGACTTACATCTTATTAAAAACATTGCAGATTAAAAACAATACAAAAACATAAGTATAAAAGTATAAATATAAATATTATTTTAAAAACAATGCAGTAATCGGCAAAGTTATTAAAATTTTATATGTAGTCTGTTTAATGAATTTTAAAGCAACATAGATCACCATTGAATGTCCATCACAATGTCTCAAGGAATAGGAATATTTTACTTGCCGAAGGAAGGACAGCAAGAAAGAGTTTCCCAAGAGAGGGACTTCCAAAGTCTGGGAACAGCCACCAAAAGGCTCTGTCTCCCAGACCACTTGCCGTATGAGTCTGAGAATGTGGTGGGGCAGAGAAAGGGGGTTCTCCTGAAGATCTTGGAGCTCTAGTGGGCTCACATGGGGAGATACGTGAGGAGGGATTATTGGTCATTATGGAAGTTTTGGGTTTCTTCCCTTTCAGCTCCAAGTCTGCTTTGAAGAGGAGGCCGTGTAATTTCCCCAAAAGAAGTGGGATCTCCTGGATCCAGGCCAGAAGGCTCCATACATGGAAGTCAGGATGGAAGACGTTAGGAAGGAGGCCTCTCTGGGTAAAGATCCATTTTGCCTTTGTTAGAGAGATGCTGAAGGAAGGAATTCAGGTTCTTGGGGTGTAGGTATAGAAATGGGATGCCAAGTCGTACCCCCAGGTCACACTGTACTAGACCTGAGCTCTGTTAAGCTGCTTTTTAAATATAAAAGTTTGATTTTGCCCAGTTTGAAGCTTGCAGAGTTATAACTGTGCCTCAGTCTCCCCCTCCATATCCCATAGCGCGATATGAAGCGGTATATAAATGAGCTGCTTTGGTATATAAATGAGCTGCTTCTCTCCTTCTTAGGCTCCATTTTCTCCCAAGGGAAGGAGTTCCAAAGTGAGGACAGGATCAAAATTCAAAATGACCTTAATAGATTAGAAGCGGGCCAAATCTAACAAAATGAATTTCGATATGGAGAAATGTAAGGTACTGCACTTAAGGTGGAAAAATGAAATGCATAGATATAGGATGAGGGACACCTGGCTTAAGGAGACTACGTGTGAAAGGGATCTAGGAGTTCTAATAGACCACAAGTTGAACATGAGTCAACAGTGCGATACGGCAGCTAAAAAGGACAATAGGATTTTAGGCTGCATCAATAGAAGTATAGTGTCTAGATCAGGCCTATACAACATATGGCCCAAGGGCTGCATGCGGCCCGCCAAAGGATTTGGGGTGACCCCTAAGGATGTGGAACAGCTTCAGGCCTCCTCTGCTGCTCAGCCTCCTCCTGAGGAGAGGGCATGCAGAGAAAGAGGAAGAAGGGTGACTCCTCTACCTCCTGGCTCTCTCCCGAGTAGGATGGCAGGAGGTGGAGGACAGGTGAACGCTTGCCCTCCAAGGCTCCTCCACTACCCTGCTGAGGAGAAGGCTAGGTGGTAGTGGCAGAGGAGGATGGGCGAACACCCACCCTGAAAGACATCTCTGCTGCTCGGCTTTCTCCCAAGGGGAAGTCCAGGTGGAAGAGGAGAAGAACAGGCAAGGCTTTCACCTGAGAGGGCTGAGCAGAGGAGGATAGAATTAATATTAATTAATTATATTTAATTAATAGTAAACAATAATAATCACCACTACCACCACCACCTATCTGCAGACTGAAGAAGTTTAGTCTATTTTAATTTTGGCCCACACCTACTGCCAAGTTGTGCAGGCCTGGTCTAGATCAAGGGAAGTAATAGTGCCATTGCATTCTGCTTTGGTCAGGCCCCATCTGGAATACTGTGTCCAATTCTGGACACCACACT
Source organism: Phrynosoma platyrhinos (assembly GCA_020142125.1). NCBI lineage: Eukaryota > Metazoa > Chordata > Lepidosauria > Squamata > Phrynosomatidae > Phrynosoma > Phrynosoma platyrhinos. The sequence continues at coordinate 332,315,812 of CM034703.1, forward strand.
TCAAAAAGGATGTTGAAAAACTGGAGTGTGTCCAAAGGAGGGTGACTAAAATGGTGAAGGGTCTGGAAACCATGCCCTATAGCAGGGGTAGGCAACATTTCCCCTTTAAGGGCCGAGGGACTTCAGCTCCCAGAAGCCTCAGCCATGTTGCCCAATAGTCCCATGTTGGCCAATAGCTCCTGGGATTCTGGGAGCTGAAGTCCCTCGGCCCTTAAAGGGGAAAAGTTGCCTACCCCTGCCTTATAGGAACAACTTAGGGAGCTGGGTATGTTTAGCCTGGAGAAGAGATGATTAAGAGGTGATATGATAGCCCTGTTCAAATATTTGAAGGGATGTCATATTAAGGATGGATCAAGCTTGTTTCCTGTTGCTCCAGAGAATAGGACCCGGAACAATGGTTGCAAGGTACAGAAAAAGAGATTCAACCTAAACAGAAAGAACTTCCTGACAGTGAGAGATGTTTGGCAGTGGAACATTCTCCTTGGAAAGTGGTGGAGTCTCCTTCCTTGGAGGTCTTTAAACAAAGGCTGGATTACCATCTGTCAAGGATGCTTTGATTGAGAGTTCCTGCATGACAGGATGGCTCTTGTCTCTTCCAACTCTATGATTCTATGATTCTAAAAACCTCCATTTGTACTTTTTGCAGGTACTCATAGGTCCAAGATAGTCTCCAAATGTAGGGAGAGAGGAGAATGTACGCTGAATTGCTCCTCCATGGAAGGAATTACGGGCAAGATGACCATGGAACAGGTTATCATTCACGACCTCCTTTGTGTTGGAGCCATCTGGAGTTTGTTAGTCTGGGATGCAATGGGTGGTCAGAAGTTATCCTCGGTTGTGTAGTGGCATAGTTAATCAGTGCTTCCTGCCATCTTGTCCTTGCTTCCCTTCTCAGCCAATCAGGGCCAGGGGTGGTGGGGCTGGGATTCCTGCCAATGGTGGCCCCTCAGTATATCTCTAAGGATGATTTGTTCTATTCCTGCATTAGCTTTAAACCCATGGCTTTTGAACATTTTGATGGAAGGAGGCACATGATTCAGGCAGATGGCTTTAAGCCATCACGAAAGGAAGCATGATTTAATTTGTGATTTTCATATTTTTATCATCAAGGATGGGAAGAGACTCTTGTGACCTCTGTTTTATTTGGTAAAAGAACTTAACCATACAAATTGGAAATCTAAAACATTTCCTAATTGAGTGAGGCTGCCCTAGACTTACGCCAGTTAGTAATGCAGACTGGGAAGATCTACATGGAAGAGTTTCAATGTGCTAAACAAAATCTCCTGTCACACAAGAAATCTAGATCATCAAGGACCCAGATGGCACCCTAGTCTTTCCCTCATGCCTTGTTTTTCAAGATCCAGGTAGTTAAGGAAAAGAGATGGGAGAATATATTCAAACATGTCCCACTCTATTAGTATTCTGAAGTAATATTTGAGATGTACCATGTGCTTTCCTTCCCTTTTGCTTAGTCATTCTCTGGATGAGGGTTATTTTCTTTTGCAGATGACCTTTAGGGATGTTGCTGTGTACTTCACAGAGGAAGAATGGGAACTGTTGGATAAGAACCAGAGATTTTTGTACAATGAGGTGACGATGGAAAACTATGAGAATGTGTCTTCCCTGGGTAAGGAATTTGAATCAATTGCCCTTACTATGGAGACTGACAGCCCTTTCATACTACATTGTCATAGCACTATGATTCCCCTTTAATTGTCATAGCAATATCCAGTGGAATTTTGGAATTTGTAGTTTAGTGAGGCACTAGAGCTCTCTGGTTGAGGATTCTAAATACCTCTTCCAACTGCCAATTCTATAATTTCATAGGAAGGAACTATGGCATTTAAAGTTTTTTATCCCCAAATGTTCCTCAACACATCCCAGAGCAAGTTCACTGAGTTTTTGATCCTGCTTTCAGCCCTTCTAGGCTCTGTACAGGCTTCAGATTTCCTCTTGACAAAAAGACAGCCCCAGCCCTACAATGACTCAGGGGAGGCCAACAGTGGCAAAAGTGCCTCCACTTCCCCTAAAGGATGTTGGGAAATATTGAGAAGCAAAACATTTCTTCATTTCTTTCCAGGTGATAGTGAGAGGTAAGGGAAGCAGTGGTTAAGACACTAATTCTGACGATGGCAAGGTACGAAGGTCAGCAGTTTGAGATCTAAGCGCTGTGAGATGGAGTGAACTCTTGTCACTAGTCCCAGCTTCTGTCAACCTAGCAGTTCAAAAGCATGCATATACAAGTAGATAAATAGGTACCACTTTGGTGGGAAGGTAACAGTTTTCTGTGCAGTCATGCTGGCCACATAACCTTAGAATAGTATTTGGACAATGCTGGCTCTCTAGCTTGGTAATGGAGATGAGCACCACCCCCTACAGTCGGAAAGAACTAGATAATCATGTCAAGGGGAAACCTTTACCTTTATCTTTACCGTGGGGGGTGCCCTGTGAGATTCCTGGAGATCCAGTGTGGCCCCCTTAATCCACAACATTTGCCTATCCCTGTCTTAGAGATGTTTTAAGGCTCCTCTTTGGAGTCTGACCCTCACCAAAATTGGAGTCCAACTCCCAGGCCCACCCTTTCCTATTTATTTTTTTCCCCATATTTATTTTCCTTTCTCACCAAGTGGGCCTCATAGTGTCTTTTTCCTGCATAACATTATCTGTGTGTGTGTGTGTGAGAGAGAGAGAGAGAGCTTGCAGTAGAATGGCAGGGAAGAAATGCTGAAGCAGTGCAGATGGGCATGAGAACATGAAGGGAGGGAAAGAAGACACAGAAGCTTTTTCTCTGAAGCTGCTAGGAAGAAAACAAACTCATTTGAGATTTGGTGCTGAGGAACAGTGCTTAGGATACCATGGATGGCCAACAAGGCAAATAAATGGATCCTATAGCAGATGAAGTTTGAACTCTTCCTGCAAGCCAAGATAACAAAACTGAGGCTATCCTACTTTGGCCACATCATGAGAAGGCATGATTCACTAGAGAAGACAGTAATACTGGGGAAAGTAGAAGGCAGCAAAAAAATAGTAAGACCACAGGCCAGATGTATAGACTCGGTTAAGGTCATCATGGGCCTGAAATTTACAGCAGCTAAGCAGAGTAGTTGAGGACAGAGGTTTTTGGAGATGTCTCATCCACAGGCTCTCCATGAGTTGTGGATCATTCAAGGGACAGTTAACAACAAATTCTTTTCGTACTTGAGCTTACTTACTTCCATTGTTGCTTCCAGAAGCCCTTGCTCTCTTAACACTAAGATTCTGTCTTGTCTGTCTTTGTCTTCTTTAGGTGACCTTGTGAATCATCAGAGAGTCCACATAGGAGAGAAACCATACAAATGCCAGCAGTGTGGGAAATGTTTTGTTGTCAAGTCAGACCTTTCGGAGCATCAGAGAGTTCACACAGGAGAGAAACAATACAGATGCCAGCAGTGTGGGAAATGTTTTACTCGGACATCAACGCTTGTCACACATCAGAGAGTCCACACTGGAGAGAAGCCATATAAATGCCAGCATTGTAGCAAGTGTTTTTCTCAGAAGTCACAACTTGTAGCTCATCAGAGAATACACACAGGGGAGAAACCATACAAATGCCAGCAATGTGGAAAATGTTTTACTCGGACATCAGCCCTTGTCACACATCAGAGAGTCCATACCGGAGAGAAGCCATATAAATGCCAGCAGTGTGGCAGGTGTTTTTCTCAGTGGTCAGAACTTATAGCTCATCGGAGAATACACACAGGAGAGAAACCATACAAATGCCAACAATGTGAAAAATGTTTTGTTGTCAAGTCAGGCCTTTCAAAGCATCAGAGAGCTCACACAGGAGAGAAACCATACAAATGCCAAGAGTGCGGGAAATGTTTTACTCAGCCATCAATCCTTGTAAATCATCAGAGAGTCCACACAGGAGAGAAACCATACAAATGCCAGCAGTGTGGAAAATGTTTTACTCAGATATCAGGCCTTGTGAGACATCAGAGAGCCCACACAGGAGAGAAACCATACAGATGCCAACAGTGTGAAAAGTGTTTTGCTCGGAAGTCATTCCTTGTGGCTCATCAGGGAATCCACACTGGAGAGAAACCATACCAATGCCAGCAGTGTGGGAGATGTTTTGCTCAGAAGTCATTCCTTGTGATTCATCAGAGAGTCCATGCAGGAGAGAAACCATACCAATGCAAGCAGTGTGGGAGAAGTTTTTCTCACAAATCAATGTATTTGAGACATCAGAGGGTCCACACAGGAGAGAAGCCATACAAATGCCAGCAGTGTGGAAAATGTTTTGCTCAGATATCGGGCCTTGTGAGACATCAGACAGTTCACACAGGAGAAAAACCACAGAATTGCCAGCAGTGTGGAAAAAGTTTTGCCCAGAAGTCACAACTTCAGAATCACTTGAGAGTCCACACAGGAGAGAAACCATACAAATGCCAACAGTGTGGAAAATGTTTTACTCAAACATCAACCCTTGTCACGCATCAGAGAGTTCACACAGGAGCAAAACCATACAAATGCCAACAGTGTGGGAAATGTTTTACTCAGACACGAGTCCTTGTAAATCATCAGAGAGTCCACACAGGAGAGAAACCATACAAATGCCAGCAGTGTGGAAAATGTTTTACTCAAACCTCAACTCTTGTCACACATCAGAGAATCCACACAGGAGAGAAACCATACAAATGCCAGCAGTGAGCCCCCTTGGGTCCCTCTTTGGGAGAAAGGTGGCATAAAAAATAAAATAAATAAATGAATAATAAAATGCCAGCAGTATGAGAAATGTTTTTTCTGACAACTCTGCTCTTGGAACTCAAGAGAATCCACACAGTAGAGAAACCATAGAAGTGTCAGAAGTGTGAGAGGATTTAATCCTTATGAGGATTCAGAAAATTCTCACTGGAGATAAAATGAACACATGAAATACCTTTGTCTGGAGAAACTATATCAATATTCTGCTTTTTAAATCTATTATAACCCCCATTGATGATATTTTTCTACCAATCGTGATTTTAAAATATCTTGCATTTATTTGTTCATTCAATAAACCTTGGAATTATTTGGTGTATTCTGTTTTCTTGGCAGGCCATCCAATCTCTATGAAACATTGCACCAATTATAGAGAATCAGTATTTTTATTAATGACGTACTCCCATATTCAAAAGCTGCAGTAGGAATATATATTCCAATCGAACTGCTGCAATGCACATTGACAGAGTCAACTCTGGTGCTAACCAACATAAGTCAACAGATACGGAAAACAAAACGATGACCAACGTTGGAAGCGATCAATATACATCCTCATCCACAAGAAAGGAGACACACAAGACTGCAGCAACTATAGGGCCATAGCACTGATCTTCCATGCAAGCAAAATCATGCTCAAAAGTCTGCAACCATATATGAAGAGAGAAATGCCAGAGGTCCAAGTGGGGTTCAGGTAAGGAAGAGGAATCAGGGAGCACATTGCAAAAATACGATGGCTAATGGAACACACCAAGGAATTCCAAAAGAAAATCAGCATATGCTTTATAGATTATAGTAAAGCTTTTGACTGCCTAGATTATGAAAGGCTATGGAACACCCTTAAAGACATGGTAGTGCCAAGACATCTGATAATCCTGATGAGGAATCTGTACTCAGGACAAGAGGCTACTGTCAAAACAGAAGATGGAGAAACTGAATGGTTCCCAATTGGCAAAGGGGTCAGACAAGGCTGAATCTTATCACCCTATCGTTCAACCTATATGTAGAATATATTGTAAGAAAAACAAACTCGGACAAAGAAGAAGAATGAGTTAAAATAGAAGGAAGGAATATTGACAATCTGAGATGCTGATGACACCATAATACTAGTAGAAAATCTCACATACCTAGAGCAACTACTAAGGAAGATCAAAAAAGAAAGTGCAAAAGCAGGGTTAGTGTTGAACATTAAAAAAAAAAATAATAATGACCACAGAGAACTTACACAAATTCAAACTAGACAATGAGGAAATAGAAATAGTAAGAGTTTTCATGTCTGGGATCAAATATTGATAGAAAAAGGGCATTTCAGCTAAGAAATCAGAAGAATATTAAAAATGGGAAGGGCAGCTATGAAAGAACTCGAAAGGATCCTAAAATGCAAAGATATACAACTGAATACAAAAGTTAGAATCATGCAAGCCATCGTATCCCCCATTTCCATGTATGTGAGAGCTGGACAGTTAAGAAAGATGATAGGAAGAAAATCAGTTCATTTGAGATGTGGTACTGGAGAAGAGTGCTGAGTGTGCCGTGGACAAACAAATGGGTCCTAGAACAGACCAAGCCAGGAATCTTCCTGGAAGCGAAGATGACAAAACCTAGGCTGGCATACTTGGGCACATCATGAGAAGATATGAATCATTGGAAAAAACAATGTTAGGAAAAGTGGAGGGAAGTACAATGAGAGGAAGGCCACATGCTAGAAGGATGGAGTCTATTAAAGAGATTGAGTATGAGCTTGCAGGAGTTAGGCAGAACAGTGGAGGACAGGGGGTCTTGGAGATGTCTCATCAGCAGGGCAGCCATGGGTTGACACTGACATGAGGGCAGGTAACAGCTACCTCAGTTCAGCTGTTTGTGATCATGGCTGCATCTGTACTGAAGAAATAATCCAGTTTGACACCACTTTAACTGCCATGGCTGAGTGCTATGGAACGCTGGGAACTGTAGTTTTGTGAGAAATTTAGCTTTCTTTGTCAGGGAGCTCTGGTGCCACAACAAACTACAAG